>BSBK01004013.1:77500-250000 GCA_027943335.1 Chamaecyparis obtusa | reverse complement strand
TCTTTTAGAATTTTATTTCTAGTTTCTAAATATATATTTTTTTTTAAAAAAAATTCATTTAAATTCAATTTTCCTTCTCCTTCAAAAAGTGGTTTGCGTGAAAATTATGTATTTAAGGAGTTACTGTCAGTTGGATCAATATAACTTTTTTAAAAAAATATGATAATAATGTAATTCTTTTTAGATTATATTTGTAACTTCAATATCTAAAGGATGCAATTGGTTTCATTCATTTTGGGTCAATATTTCATAGTTTATTAAGTTCTAAAGTGACAGTAACGTTAATTTAGACATAAGGTCACTTGGATCGCTCTAACTTGATCTGTGTATATATCGAAATTCATTTTTTCTTTTTTATATAGAAAGGTAACACAATACTCTTTTCCTACATATTTTTTATAATTTTATTTTTGTAATTTACTATTTTTCCCAAAGTCTTGAAGAGATAGGTTGTTGAATGACCAAACAACCTATGTTTAGTTAAAGTAATATTTAAAAGTGATAATGAACTCAATATGTATTAAAATTGTATTCATTAGAAAGCTTGTTTTGAATAACATCACACTACATAGATAGGTTTTTCAAATGGATTCATTTGATCTGCTAAAACATAAAGTCGAAGTGATTTTTTGTTAGCATTTTAAGAGGTGTGAAGGAGACTCCATTGTAGGTATGAATGAGGAGTATAGATGTTATATCAATATTTTTTTAATCTAAGAGGATTTGAGCTAACCATTTGTAATTAATTCCTTCAAATAGAACCTCTCAAGGCTTAAATCATCATATTTTATTAAAAATGTGTTATTTCAGCAAAAATCAGCATGTCTAAAAAAGTGGGACACACTATTGTGGGACCACCCTTTACCAAGTGTTTCTAGTGTGTCTATGCCTCCTATTTCATCTAATGATTCCACAATCATCAGTTTGGCTCAAACTATGTCCTCTTTACAACAACAACTTGCATCTTTAACTCAATGCAAGTTTACCATTCCTACATGTGACATGGGCAATCCTTTATCCCTAGACATTATTCATGCTCCTGTTCCTCAACAAGCCGATATGCCTCATCTTGAGAATTAAAATGGTAAGGGAGACCTCGTTACTCATGTTAAAACATTCCAAATCCTTTGTAGTGATTATGCTCATGACCATAGGATTTTAGCCAAGTTGTTTGCTAGAACTTTTCATGATAGGGCCTTGCAATGGTATTGTTCCTTGCCTCATTATTCTATTGATTATTTTCCAAAACTTGCTAATGCATTTATTCAATAATTTCAAAATAACATTGGTCTGCAAGTGTCCTTAACTGATTTGATGCATTGTAAACAGAATACTAAAGAAAAATTCACTAAATTTATTGGTAGATTTAAGCATTTGTATGCTCAGATTTCTTATCCTATTCCTGATATTGATACAACGTATGTTTATTTCAAATTTACAAAAGGATATTAGAGATAAGATTCTGCTTACTGAATTTACCTCTTTTCAACAACTTTGTGCAGTGCTTCATCATTATCAATTACAAATGAGTCAATTTGAGAGCAACACTCCAATGGCTCCTGTCGCAATTGATAAGAGTGATGTTGCTCCTAATCCAAACATGTTTCAAAAACCTAACAACTATGACAAGATAAATAAATAAGAAAATGCAGTTGTTGATCAAGTTGTTGTTGCATCCAACAATGTCACTTCTGCATCCACTACTTTTCATCTAAATCGTACATTTACTCCTCTTTTTGAATCTGTGCATTTTATTATGAGTAAATTGTTGAGTGCTAATATGATTACTTTACCTCCTACTCGACCTCTTTTACCTGCTATGGTGGCATCCAAATCCTTTGATTCCAAAGCCTTTTGTCAATACCATTGTCAGAATGGCCATGATATTGAGAAGTGTTATTCTTTAAAACATAAGATTCAAGATTTAATTGATTCTAATGCCTTATCTGTTGATAATTGTGATGGTAGTGGGAACAAATTTGTTTCCCCTCCTAATCAAAATCTCCAAATTTATATGAATCCTTTGCCTACACATGATACTAATACCATTGTTCAGCCATCTTTTGTGGATATTATTTATGATTCAAAGATGGATGATCTTAATCACATTGTTAACCATGTGGAGCAAGCTATTTTGTCTCAATATGTATCTCCACCCCAGCATCAATCTCAAACTCAACTTCAAGTTCCACCTCAACCTAAGCCTAAACCAAAACCTCAAAAACAACCTAAGAATAAAAGACCTAAGGAACTCTTGATTACCTTTGACGATTCTGAGACTATTAAAGCTCCTGATGGTCCCCTTTATATTTATGCTAGGATTTCTAAGATACCTATGCACGGTTGTCTAGTTGATCCTACATCCTTAGTCAATGTTATTACTGAAGAAAATATTTTTATGAAGAACTTACAACATGATTCTTATGATACATCGAATGCATGGATTCAAACTTGTAATGGTTTTCTGTATCCATCATTTGGTTCTATTAACTTACCTATTGAACTTTGTGGTAAAGTTGTGGACACTACCTTTGTTTGTGTTCCTACTTCTGATAATTTTCAAGTTAAGTTAGGTTTTCCTTGGTTGAATGCCATGCATGTTGTTGCTTCTCCTATCCATAAGTGTCTTAAATTCATTCATGATAAAGAAGTGAAGAGGATTAATCATAGTTTATATCAACCTTCTAGGCCCAGCGATTGTGCTACACTTGACTTCTTTTGGCCTTCATTACCTAATTCATGTCCTTGACTTGATAACCTTTTTCGCTCATATCAAGCCTATAAAGATCGCAAGATTCTTGAGTTAAGCATGCCTTAGATGGATCTTAACCATGGTCTTTTGCCTACGCATTCAATACCTCCTTTATCCATGGCTTCTAGTTCTGTTAATCAAGCTCCCAGTGGTTCTTTTCAGTCTACTAAGAATCCTACTAATCCTCCTATAGAACCCGTGAAGGAACCAGTGCTTGTCCCTCCTAGTTCTCAGCATATTTCAAACAAGACAAAATGTAACTGATCTACTAATGAACGTCGTAAGAAGCATCGAGCTCAAGCTAAAGCCCGTGCCTTTTTTATTTAAAGTTATTTACCTTCTTTTGACCAACCTATGCCTGATGTGTTAGAAGAAGTTAATGCTAATAATGATGTTAAGATGCATGATTATGATGATTCTATTCGTATCTTAGATTCTATTTTGATTAATCTGGATGAAGAAGATACTCTCGATGATACTAATGATGTTAATGATGAATATGAGACTATTGATATTAATATTGATTTACCAAATATGCTTTCAGCACAATTGATAACTAGACCTAGTATTGAACATTACGATTCTCAAGAGGATCCTTGTTTGGAACTGGCTATTATTCCTACTATATTGGATATAGTACCTCTTGCGAGTTTCCCACCTTCCCAAAATGATATAGAACAAGATGGGGAGAGTAGGAGACACACTTGATTGGCTTGTCCTTCATGGTAGCTTTTTGTGTGTTTTCTTGTTGTACTGTGCTTCTCCCGTGATGTGTTTGCTAAATGTTGTTAGATTCTTTTATATGACCCTTGTTACTTTGTTGGTGCAAGGTGATAAAGGAATCAAACCTATTGTACTATTCCTCTATATGTATCTCTATTCTTCTATATGTTATTTTCATGTTATGTTGTACCTGTGCTATTGTTCGTGAATGTTTTCCTTGTGTAGTCCGCTTGGATTTGCGACTTGGTAGCACTGGATCTTTTTGGTGTCCATTTTGTGGTCCGAAAAGACCCTTCTTCGTAACTCTTATGTTTTCTTTCCTTCATTGTAATTGTAGTTCTACTTTATTTGGGGAATGATGTCAATTCATTTGCAATAATATCACATATAAATATTATCTTATGATCATACTGACCCCACAATAGGTAGATCCCTTATGTGCTCTTTGTATGTTTATGTGGTATTTTCCTTGATTTGTCTTTGATTAGGGGCATCTCATAGTGGAAATGTAATTAGTGGAGTTGTTTATGTTTCCATTCAAGCCATTGCTTATGTTAAAGTATTAGCAATGACTTTAACGTGGGGGCATATGCTCTGCTCACTTTTTGCACACACGCACTTTTGATATACATATATTTTTCAAGGCTCTTTTCTCCCTTTATGGATTAGTGACTAATCCTTAAAGCATGGATTTTTATCTTATAGGATCTCTTGATCCCTCCAGTTTCAATTTTCAAGGTTTTGATCCCTTAAGGTCAAAGGTGTCCTTAAGAATGTCAAATCCATGGCACGTGCCATATATAACATGTTCCATATATGGTGCACAACACACTTAAAATATTTTCTATATATGGCATGCACCATATATGGGGCACACCATATAAGGAGTGCACCATACATAGAACATTTTCTACATATGGTGTACACGCCATATATGACATACAACATATTAATAGCTTTGGTAAACACCAAATCTTTGGCTTGGATTTACCTTGGGAATCCAACCCAAAGGCTTGGATGAATATAATAGGTCTAAAAAGTGTTAATTAGAAAACATACAAAAAATTATCATAGTTTTGTCTTTGCTCCCCATTAGGTCTGCATGTGATTCAACGTAGACAAAATTAGTCACCACGATATTGTCAAGCTTTGTGTTAGCTATCTAACCATATAATTTATTTTCAATTTGATTTTGTTAAGATTTCCATCTCTAATTTCTTTAATAAGTATGTCTATATTTTTTTGCCAAAAACCTATGTATAATATCTCAAGCATACATTTTAGCTTCTTCATCAAATTTTGAAACAAATTATATTTTTGGAAGCTAGACTCCATTCTACACACCTTAAAAAATCTTTTCATTTTTTATTAGCTTTCAACAATTTCTAGGGGGAGCACACTTAAATTTCATATTTTTAGAATGTGTCCACTTTGAAAATTCATATAAAATATTACGTTCATAAAAAATTAGTTGAAAAAGATGGGTTAAACTGCATGATATTAGCTAACTTCTCACTAGAGTGATTAATATTTTTTTTTTAAAGTTGACATTTTAGGGAGAGCACACCAAACACTACGTTATATATTTTCTAAAAAATAGGACCACTTTGTGTGCTCCCTCCTTTTGAGGTCCTTAATCTCAACTAATTTTTTTTGTTTAAGTATTTTAGAAACTAGATTTGGTGTACTACAACTCTTGTTCTTGTCACACCTTAAAATTTTGAGTGTAACTATCTTGATTTTCTTGTTGAAGTTCATAATTTGTTGGTTTCAGAAAAAAAGAAAAAAGAAAAGGTGGTATCTTATACTCCCTTTTTGGTCTTCCATCTTTGTGCACATACCTTCAATGCTAAAAGAACTAAACTAGAAACTATCTAAGGTGATGTTCTAAAATTTTAACAAGGTTTAGTTCCAGTTATGCATAATGTAACCAATAATTATTAATAAATCCACACAGATCTAAAAAGAGCAAATGCATGATTTAAAATTCTAAAATATAAAAAGTTAAATATTATAGAACTAATAAAATAAATATGTTTAATTAACAAATAATTCAAATTGTTTGAACATAGATGCCATAGATTCTTTGTTGTTAAAAAAAGAACAAAACACACAAAAGGCCATATTGGTATAGAGGGTAATCTGTAAGTTCTTCCATGAGAAGCACCTACTAAGGTTTGATATAATACAAATATTTCCATTGTCTTCTAAAAATGTACTAACTTATGTACTATAAACTATGAATTCTTGTGAACTATTGAACCCTTTTATAATCGAAACATATCACATACACACATCCCCTTTTGGTTTGGCAAAGATGCCAAGGGTAATAGAATTTTACTGCTTGATCTCTGATATGCATCACAAGGGGAAGAACATTCAAAATGTGTAAACAATTGATGATTATTTTTCTTAAAATGTGGCACATGTAGGACACACTTGATGTTACAACAAGAACCTTGGCACAACACCTAAAAGGCATTTTTCTCTCATTTACTCCTAAACAGAACTATGTTCACACACATCCTTCTCTTTGCCTTGCGACAACCCCACTTATTTGTCCCATTTGGTATTATCACAAATAACACAGCTCCAAAATATGTCAAAACCTCCTTCACTCCGAAGGAGTACTATGCTACCATGTACATTACTTGGGTCCTTTTTTGTCATGACCCCATCCACGGGACTCTTTGATCAAAATGGGTATACAACTAACTAAATTGTCTTAATTAGACAATTTTTTCCATTTATTAATTAAATTAAAAATCACAATATAATTGTATATTAAAAATCTAATCATGACAATTTAACTAGCTGCATTGACATTGCCCTCTTTAATTATTCTTCATCTAGCAATGACACAACTTTAAATTGTGCAATTCTTAGGTGGCTCTCAAAACCCACATGGTCATCATGACAAGTGGTGAGCTATGGAGATATCCTTATGTAAACTCCTTTTCAGCTTTACTTTTTTCAATGGCATGCAAAACTGCCATGTGGTCAACTAGCATTGCTTGAACGGAAATCCAAAGACTTTTTTTTATTGTAGAAGATTTGAACTCACCATGTTTTAGGTGCCTACAACATGGACTTTGTCATTACACAAAATCCAAAGACTTCTTTTAAAAACACTGTGTGAGAAGCAATATGTGGTCAACTTACATCACTACTAAATTTTACATATTTGTATCACATGCTATAAAAACATGTTTTCTCCAACCCTTTAATTATACCATAATAAAAACTAAAAAATATTAACCTCTCAAACCCACTTTATTTACAATCACCCAACAACTTTTATTAAACTTCAATAAAATCAAAACCTTTTATCACACCTATTCAAATTACAATTCATTTTGATACATGATACTCAAACCCACTTCATTTACAATTTTTAAAATTCAAATCACACTTTACATATAACCATGTACGATGTCCCTCCCAAAACTTTAATTAGACTTTAACAAAATCAAAACCCTTTTTATCTCACACATAGTCTAATTATTACGATCCATTTTGATACATGATATTCAAATCACACTTTACACATAACCATGTGTCCTCCAAAAACTTTAACTAGACCTTAACAAAATCAAAACCTTTTTCTCACACCAAATCCACTTACAATCTTCTTCACTGGTGTATCAACCACTAATATGGATTCATCACAAACAGTTTGGAATGAATCCAGATCGATCGGAGAAGAGGTTTGTTTCATTGCGGTAACTTCTAAACGAAGTCATGAATTTTCTTTAAAATGGTAAAGCCTTCTTCTGAGGAATGTTGTGCAGTACGGTCCAACATTCGAGCAGTACGCATGTTCTATGAATTAAATGAAAATGATTCTTACATCCTTCTCACACATTCCCAGAATAATTGCAAAATCACTTTCCTACTCAATCAACCTTTGTAGTTAACTTTCGGCATTACTGTTAAGTAATCTAATATTCTTACATTCTAAGCCTAGGCTTTTCTGTTTTCTTGTTGTTGAAGTCAATCATATTGCAACCCAACTGCTATATTATTGGACTGCTGGGAAACAATTGTTTCATTTTTCATCCGGGCAAGAGCAATCTATGATGGAGGAGCCTGTAAATTCCACAATCACCATTGATGAATTACGAAGGCAGATAGAAAGAGCAGATCTTGCTGAGGTAAAGTTTGCTTTCTATGTTTCAATGTTTAATGTTTATTCAATACTGTGAATTTATCTGGAGTAGTGTTGGTATTCGGTTGTGCTTTCAATGCACTATAATGGCAGTATAGTGATGAGTTGGAACGGTATCAAGTTATTTTAATGCTTTGGAAGAGCTGGTTTTGAGAAAATATGCTAGCCACAATATAATGCATGCAACTTATGGTTTAGGGCTATCTGTTGGTGTACTTTTGCTTCAATAATAATTTGAGGATTCAGTGAAATAAGGCTATGAATTTGACTTCAGGTTTGATGGGTTTATGAGTAAGTTGCTTCAACTGAGATTGCATTGCATTGGTGAGGGAACACCCAATTTTTAGGATTGTTTTTATGCCATTTCTGGGGTTTTCGTTTTTGTTTTCAATTTTTAAGCTTTTCAATTTTCTAATTTGAGGGGGGATATGCCTTTTTAGGCAAATTTTGGGGCTTTAAAAGTTTGGGAAACATTTGATCCAATTTCATACATTTTAAATTTGATTTTGGTTTATGTTATTTTCTATTTGTCAAATTTAATTCATATTCACATTATGGATTTAATCTACAAATCTTTACATCCAGATTTTCAAATGTTTCAAAGATGTTTCCTTTTCTATTAGCTGTCATTTGCTGAGGTATGCAAAATGTGATTTGTATCCTATAGTATTGTATTAAGGGAAAATTCTAATTTTCTTTTGGACATCTTCCATCAACTAGCTTTCATTTGACTACTTACCACTCCGAAAGAACCATTAGATTATACCAAAATTTACATCTAATGATAGATTGAAATGTATTGTATGGTAGTTTAAATCTAACCGTTCAAGAGAATAGAAGATCCTAGCTTAGCAAGATTACATAAGTGTTCATCAACAACACCTACTTTTAAGATATAAAATATAAACAAGTAGATTCCATGCATATGTAGAACTAAGCACAAATTGTGACAATTTTTATGAATTCAAACACGAAGCTAAGTCCTACTCTCTCTTTCATTTTGAAAATTGTGCTTTTATATTAGTTATTGTCTCAATCAATTTATTATTATTCATTTAAACTAGATATATTAAATATATTTTATTTCTTTTTATTTTGGTGAACTTAGGTAGATCTTTTATTTATATTTTTTATATTTTACATTAGATCTTACCTTTTTAATCTAATATATCCTTAAATTAGGATTTGTGTGTTAGAGTTTATGTTTAATCCTCATTATTATACCACTCCCTCTTTAAGAAGAGTCTACGCATAAATCTTACAATGACTAAAATTCAAGTTAAAAATAGAGTATTTAAAATCTAATTGATAACATTTGTCATGATTTTTTCTTCTTCCTCATAAGATATATTTTAAACAATGGATATGTAAGACATTGCTATCAATACATAATTACTTTCTAATGATATTGTAAATGTAGCCAATATTTTTAGTCTAGAAAATTTGATGGATCATCTTCATAGCTTATTGAATGAAAATTCATATGATTGTTAAATTCTTCAAAAAAAAATTGCTCTATAAATTATTTCTAAATTTCCACTCAACCTTCTTCCATTGCAATCCTCCTTAATTATGATATTTTATTTTTATAAAAAACTATTCTAATACCACTCCCTAGGTTCTCCTCTTTAGTCTCATGACTAGCCTTCATTCCACTAGCATTACACTTACTCTTCCCATTTACCTTCTAGTGCTATATTTTAATTTCATGCTACTAATGTCATGTCTTTGTCTTATCCTCTAGTGTTGAATGCATTCATCAAGTAGCATTCTAACATTGCTCACTTATCATCTTCCTCCTACTAGCCACATGTCTCCTCTTTCCCAAAGTCCGCACCCTTCTCATGTTTCCCACTAACATCCCCACTTCTAACATTGATACATCATTGGGGTCTAAGGATGAAAAGTTCAATCCATTCTCCTTAGAAGTGCACTAGTTAAGTAATTAATCACCATGACTATCTTCATCAATGCTTAAGATAGTTGAAAAACTCACCTAGTGTCATTAATCATATGAAACTACTACTTAAAATGGAATTCAAACTTAAATATGACAAATGATGCGTGCTAATATAGATAAGTGTAATTGTTGCAATATATACATATATATACATTATACTTCTTTCATATAAAATAAATTTTCACATTTAGAAAATAATTGTAAATATTATAGTCATTTAAAAATCATATTTTGACAAATTTAGATAAACAATTATTGTCATTAATTATGTTTTTTAGTTATCTTATTTTGATAATGAATAGTAGAATGTGATCAAATATGTTTTTTACTAGAAGTCAGTAAAAAGTGGTATTCTCAAAGTGTCTCCTAATACTTACTTAAAAACTCCAATAATCATAAACTACAACCACCTCAAAAAATTGCTTCAAAATTTACCAATACTTATCAAAATAAAATTGATTAATTATGATTTTTTGGGTGTGAAATACAATGCTATTAGAACCGGTTCTCTGGATAGAAGCGAGTTTTTCATAATCATATAATATATGGAAGCGTTTTTAAGATAAATCTTATGCTTTTTGAATTGATATTTCAAATTTACACTCCATTCACCAAAAAGGATAGTAAAGATTTGAATACCTCATCCTTCCACTTTACACGTGCTCCTCGTTTCTTCCTCACATTCGTAATACCAAAAGCTGCAAAGCAGAATTTCAACTCACCCGCCCTCTGACAGTAGACATGCGTCATGTTACGTCTGCCACTACTTCAAATCCTATATTCAATTCTATCCAATCTTTTTTCGTACTTCACGATCCTGATCAGGATATTTTAATGTGAAAATTGCCCATTTTTTTATTAATGAACTCTGAACTGCACTCTATCGTCAGTCGCAAACGGTGAACAACCATTTTTAAGTGAAGACCTTCGTGGTTAATTTATTCCGGTTTTAACTTTTAATGGATTACCTGTACACAGAAATGAAGCCTCGAAAGCCTATTTATAAATGTTTTCTGTACTACGACATTCAAAGAATTTTGATCGTAGTCTCGCCAAGCAGAATTTAAAGAAATAAAAAGATATGAACAGTTTAGGATTATGGCGAAAAACATATGCATGGATACCCATTAAAAGGAAAGCCAGACTTTTAATTCCACATTCGAAAAGCTGAAATACAAGTTCACTTTATTTGGAAAGAAAATAAAACATGACAGAAACTTTAATGATCGACACCTGGGAAAGATCTGCCAAGATTCTTTCATTCCATGTACTCACTTCCCAACAGTGGAAGGACAGGGTGGGGGCCACGCTATTTAAGCCGAGTAATTTCAAGTATTACCGGACACAGATAAACAGAGCGCAGACTTTTACATTAAATGGCTGCGTCGATGTTCCCAAAATCGAACATTAAATGCCCGCGCAAAAGGGCAAGAGATCATATATTTATACCCTATTTCATCCCAATAAAATCTGGACAAATTCTCTTCTTTTTAGGTTTTCCATTGAATAAAAGCTGGGCTACGGTAAAACCCACTTCAATTCTCGTAGATGCCAAAGTTCAACGATGGAAAATCTTGTATACGGTGAAAAGAATGTGAGTTATTATGAGGAATCTGTAAGCGTGGAAGAAGCATCAATGCTGATCCAGGTAAGTTTACTTTCTCTTGGGCATACTGGTAATGGTAATGGTATCAGCTGTATGCTTAAGGGATGCTTTCTATATTTGGGTAGCTTTACGAATGTGGGGATAATATTATGATTTTAATGTTATGGAGTTTTAAAACTGTTGTTGCAATTGTGAGCGGGAAAAGGGAGAGTGCTGTGTTTTCATATTTTTTGTTTGAGATTTCAGAGTTTTATTCGGTCTAAAGTTTTTGGTTAAAGTGGTTAAAGAAATGGTAGATAATGATTTTGTTAAAATACAGGCTAAATGACCAACAATTTACGTAGGTATTGTTAAAGGTGTTAAGGGATTGTGCTTTACCTGTCTGATTTATCAGAGTATGTTGTGAGGTGAATTGGATATTACATGATGAGTTGTTTTTCCTTTTTTGCAGAGGCTACCTGTGTTGGAGAGGAAGCTAATGCATTATTCAAGCTTGCAAAGCATTCTGTTAGTTGGAGAAGGCAATTTCTCGTTTTCTTCAGCTTTGGCTACTGCATTTGAATCTGGAAAAAACATCGTAGCCTCCTCACTCGATAGCAAAGGTATCAATCAGAGCTTGCAAATAAACAAATAAAACAATGCACTATTCCATTCCTCATATTCCAAAAAAAATAAAAAATTTCACTCCCCTTTTCAATGTTTTGAAAGCAGAAAAAGTGTTGAGGGTTTATGATACAGCTCGTAGTTCAATTTGGAACTTGGAAAGTCGCGGAGCATTGGTACTGCATGAGGTGGATGCAACCAGACTGCACCAAATTAGAAAATTACGCGCGAGAAGGTTTGACAGAATTGTTTTCAATCTTCCTCACGCGGGCTACATTGGTGGCGGGGAATGCAGTAAAGAAGCCATCAAGAAGAACAATGAGTTGATAAGTATGTTTTTCAAAAGTGCAAAAGAGCTGTTGAGATTTGATGGAGAAATCCATGTTACTAACAAGGTGGGGCCACCCTACAGAAAATGGGATTTAGAAGGGGAAGCAGAAAAGTATGATTTATATCTAAAGGAGTCAGTCAGTTTTCAGAGAAAAGATTATCCTGGTTATATGAATAAAAGGGGAAGTGGAGCAAAGACCAACAGAACCTTCCGTTTGGGAGAGTGCAGAACTTATATGTTCTCGGCTGTTCCATGCCCCCTCTAACTGTTTTATCATGCAAAGGCATGGACTGATTTTTTCTATGTTAATTTCAATCATGCAATGGATTGCTATCAAGGGTTCTGGGATTTGTAAATTGATTGTGCACTGTTTTGATTCAAGTTTCGCGTTGTTGATGGTTTTAGAATTTGTAAACTGATTATGCAATATTTTGGTTCATTTTTGTGCTTACAAAATGAATTGGCACATGACTCTAAACAATCAATAGGATCCAAAGGTTTCAATAGTGAAATAATCTATGAAATCACATAATAAAATAGAGTACATATAATTAAGTTGACATGAATCAAACTATTATTTAGTTCATCTACTAAAGAAGTACTAAATGTATATAGAAAAGTGTTTTTAAATAAGAGGGCTAGAAAGATTCAACATATTTAAATGTGCATATGTTACCACTAAATGCCTGTCTTATGTCCACGAAAACAATGTGCATTATTAAACAAATCATCAAACAATAGAGTAATTGTATTATGATAAAGAACAATTATTATATTCATAACTAATATTTATCAATAGACAAAAAGCCCCCCAAAATGGGGCCTTTAAGTTTAGAAAGGTAAAACATGTAGAACATGTATAGTCTACATCACTAGGATCTTCAAGGAAAGATGAAGCAAGATTTAAGCATGCAAGAAAATTCATAAATGGACAAGTTGGTTATGAAGGTATGAAAATGTATGTTGACAAGATCATTTTATGAATTTATGAATTAAATTAAATTTCAGATTACCATTCTATTGTAAAATTCAACAAGCTTTTTGATGTATGTATCATTGACATCTTCATTGAATTTATGTAAAATTCAACAAGCTTTTTGATGTATGTATGTATCTTTATTTAAGATGTGTCTATGTATGTATCATTGACATCATTGACATCTTCAACAAGCTACTTCCCAAATTATCTCATCATGTACATCTTCAGACCAATCAACTACTCTTACATATACTTTAGCCAAGGCCTCGAGCCTATTAATCTTCTTTTTGGTTGTATGCTATTGGGCCAACAACCATTTTATAATCTCATTTTGTTTATTATAAAGAAAACATAAACTATTAAACTTCTCCACCACCTGTAGAAATTCTAGTAAATCAAACCTCCTTTAAAGACAAAACATGAGCATGGGGAGGAGAAGTAGGGTTAGGGGAAGATGTCTTAGGGACCACATTCATTTTCTTTAAGGGGGAATTATCTGGGGTCCATTTTGACCAAGTTGTCTAGGATGATGAAGATGCATAAAAAACATTAAGAAGCTCCTTATCTCCCTCATTCAAGTATATATAATTTTTCATTCTAACAATTCTTTGGGGGTTAACCCTAGTAGCAAAAATAGGGGGTATGTAGACTAGATGAGGAGGCACCTTTACACTCTTTCAGATTAGAAATCTCAAGAAAAAGAGTGGGATTCTTAGAGGTACATAGAGGTTAGGGTCAAAATTGAGGGACACTACAGCCGAACATGCACATAGTGCCTAAATTAGCATCAAATTTTAGTGCAATTTTGGCTCGAAAATGAGCCTCTATGATGGCGAAAAAGTTGGTGCCCAAATACATCGATCACTCAATGCCGTATTTATCACCACAGTTAATGCCATACGTAGAGGCAGGTTTGGTGTTGATTGTATCACCACAATCTTGTCCGCACCTATTTTTTTGTGCTAGGAAAAGAAGCCATCAATTGCGTCCTCTTGGGCAATGGGTATTACACTAGAAATGATGCCAAATTTTGCATCTATTTTTGCTTCTGGTTTTTCTTCTTGTTATGGTTCTATTATAACATCCTTTATTGCTTCTGCTTTTGTATTTGGTTTTCCTTCCCATTTTGGTTCTATTATAACATCTATTTTTGCTTCTAGTCTTGCTTTGAAATTGGATTCCTTATTTGCTTCCAGTTCAGCTTCTATTATAGCGTCATTTGTTTCTTCAAGTTTGGCTTCCCATTTTTCTTTAAAATTTTCTTATATTATAACATACATTTTTTCTTCTAGTTTTGCTTTAAAATTGGCTTCCTTATTTGCTTCCAGTTCTACTTCTTTTATGAAGTTAGTTTTTGCTTGCAGTTTGGCTTCCCATTTTGCTTCCAATTTTCTCCATGGTTTGCTTCCAGTATAACGTCAATTTTTGTTTCTAATTTTTCTTCCATTATAACATCGTGTGTTGCTTCTAATTTTTCTTTGTATTTTTCTTCTAGTTTTACTTCTAGTGTTTCTTCCATTATAATGCCCTCTATTGCTTCTAGTTTTTCTTCAATGTGTGCTTCCTTGTTTTCTTCCAGTGTTGCTTCTATTTTTCATCTTGTGTTACTTTCGGCTTTGCTTCCATTATCACTATTTTTTACTTCTAGTTTTGTTTCTTGTGTTTTTTTTAGTTGGACACCTATTATGACACCACTTGTTATTTCCACTATTTATTTTGATTTTACTTCTTGTGTTTCTTTTAATTTTTCTTCCAATTCTACTCCCTTTTTTGCTTCAATTTTGTTCTACCAGTTTTGCATTTTTTCTTCCATCTTTTCTTGTTTTGTTGCTTCCCATTTTCTTTCAGGTTTGCTTCCATTTTGATATCTTTTGTTGCTTCTAAAATTGCTTATATTATCAATCCTTTGTTTGCTACTTGAATTGCTTCTTTTTTTGTTGCCTAGATAACACCAAGTTTTACTTCCAAGATTTTTTCTGGTTGGGCTTCCATTGTTGCTTCATTTTTACTTCTAAAAATGCATCTTCTTTTCCTTCCATTTCTTATTAATTTTATATGTTTTATTCTAATCATGAAACCTATATGGACACCAAGAAGGTGCACATCAAAATATCTATAATTTAATTGAATTTGACAACATCCATCCTTAGCAACAAATGAAAATCATGAATACATTATAAATATTCATCCAAAAATCATCAAGCACTTACAATATATATATTGACAAGTGAATACTGATAAGATCATCATATATAACAAAAATAAGTGAAAGTCCAATATGCTAGTAGATCAAAAACATGTCAAAATGATACATGTCAAACAATTGACATAAGTCAAAATGATACATGTACAAATGATATTTAGATATTTGAAAGGAACAATTAACTATGGCCCATGGTATGATAGGTATGATTTGGTTGCACTATGGTTTGTAGTAATGGTTTGACTCTGCAACTTCTGTAATCTCAAGAGGGCGAAATCCAATCCAGGTGCACTGAGGTTTTGACACATTCTGAGAATTTAATCAATTAGAGATGCTAAAGAGATCTGACATCCCAACAAGAAACTACACCCGTGGAGATTTCTTCCACAAAGATATTTATATAGCGGCTGTTGCTACCACGATGAAAATGGTTATTACTGCTTGAGGTTCCATCCACGTGGTTGACCCAATAAAGGGAATGTCCACTACAGTTAACCCTCTCTAATAAGAAGACTCACAAAATGGACCACATGGGGACTTAGTTCAGATTCAAGGATCAGAGTTTATGATGCGCCCAAAAGGGAACAAAGCATAATCCTCTAGCCTCTTCACCTCACCCAGACATAGTAGACAAATTCATTGACATGCTAAATTGAAACTCCCTCACCAAGGTTTGTATATCAACAACAATGGCTAACAATCTCTCTAAATGGGACCAAGAGAGAACGTACCACCAAAGATTGAAGACAAAAACCAAGTAAGACCGTGAGGTAATATCAATTCCTTCCCTACCTACAAGAGGTTCTATCATCAAGAAGAGCTTCGCATTCAAAACAAGCGAATGAAGCCCACTCTCTCAAGAACGCCACAAATAGTGTTCATAGGGCCTATTTAATATGTGAAACATATATGCTGAAAATGAATATAGATCTTTTTTAGAGCCCAAAATCGAGGTGTGATTTATCAAAGCAGGAAACACTCAAGCCAAACATGTGAGAGATTCATTTTAATGTCCAAAATTGATGTGTTATAGAGATTGTAGTAAATCACCTCAAGTCCAAAGTTCTGCAATCCAGTATTACGCTGTCTCCGAAAGGCAGAATTAGGAAAATCCACAACAAACAACAAATGTCAGGAAATAACAAACTGAAAGTACAAATTTACAGATTTTAGGTCTCTAATGTCAAAATTTCACACGAGATTGTGCACAGTCCCGCATGAGAAAAAACCTTTTTCACGCGAGAGAATGCCAGAACCAGCAAAACTTCACGTGATACAGTGAGAATCTTCATGCAAGATTCCATACAGGGATGTACAGAAGTATAGACATAATGCAAAATTTTGTCAAAAACTTTAAAAATACGATAAAATCTGAATGAGGTTAGAAATTAATTTTTTGCCCCACAGTGGGTGCCAGGAATGTATGAACTAGATCTGGGCCTCTGATTTAACTCCACACTTCAACATAGTCATTGTGCACTAGTTGTAGTCAAGAATTAATATTAGATTACTCATCTTGCCTGTCTAGATGATTCGACCTATTGCCTTCTATCTAGGTAGGGTTTGAGATTTTGCTCTTAGAATCGAGAGTCCTGCAACCATAGACTAACACTAGAATGAAAGATTTGATTGAAAGTACAATGCAGATTTAATCTAGAATGAATATGCAATTGATTTACAAAATGATGAAATTAATCTAAGAACAATGAAAGAAAACTAGATTAAGAATGAAAGGCATGATTAAGCTAAACATGATATATTAATCTAAGAATGAAGATTCTGCTAAGAAATGAAAGCTTGAATGCAAAAGAAGTTCTGGTAACAATGCGACAACACTTTGTTGCTCAAAAAGTTGGGATCCTTTGAATGAGAAATGAGGGTTCTTTTAGAGAATCCCAGGTTCAATCGATGGTTGAGATTGAATCAGACGAACGGTGGAGATTGAATGAGAGATCAGTTCAAAATAGACAGTTTTCTGTAAAGAGGAAATCAACTGCCTGTTTTTGTCTGTTTTAAAGTTGTTAACTGTTTTATTTCCTTTTTTGAATTTCAATTAAATCAAAGTTTCCTTTTCTGAACTAAAGAGAAGATTTCGAGAGAATATTTAATTCAAATAAATGTAATATTGCCTCATCAGTGGATTTTCTCAATTATTTGAATAATTAAATTTATTTATTGAGATGAGGATATTTATTTAAAACTAAATGTTTATTTAATTCCTTTTTGTGTTTTAGCTAAAGAGGGTGAATTTAATTTAATTAAAGTGCTAGGACTTTGTAATTAAATTAATTGATCATAGGGTTTATGTAACCAATTATAGTCGATATTTAGGAATTAAATATGATGTGTAATTAATGCAGATTTAAAGTTTTCTGCATTTGACACTAAGTCAAGTAGAGTCAATCTGAAGACAGAATTGCCTAGTATAATAGGACTTTGATGATTTAGAATTGATAGAACGAGACTAAAATGCAACAAAATTGGTTAGGATTGCAAGATGCCAATTTTGGGGTATTACAATTAGAACTAATTAAATCACAAATTCTATTCATTTACTATGCCTCAAAGTTGACAAGTGGAAGAATTTGGTATTTCTATCTCCTTATTTTATCTGTTGGACTCTAAATCTTTGTGTCTAGAAAGTTTCTTCTTTGATAATAATGTCATGAAGATTAGACAATAAGCTTCTCTCCTCCACAACGTTCTCAAGATTAGATCCTTGCGACTCTATGACGAATTTAATGTTTTCGCATACCTTGTTTTATAGATTAGTGTAGGAAGTATATTTCATGTACTATTGTTTCATTTCATCAATTTTCAAATGATATTAAGCTTTATGTAATTTTTGTTTTTATTAGATATGATGCATTAACTCTTTCATAGATGGTGCATAAGGAAAGTATAAATCCATTCTCAATAGTATTTTCCAAATTTCTTAAAACATATTCCAAATTATCAATTTCCTCATAGGGAAAAAATCATTCAATGATAAAAAAAATTTGATAGTTTTTTTTAACTTGTGATTGCAATGAATATTTTTGTTTAAAAAAATGAGGTGTGTTGAATGAACCCTCAACTGATTTAATTGGCCCAATCACTAGTAGTACAATCAACTCTATATTTTATGCTAGCATACTCCTTGTGTGCAATAACAATGACATACTTACAAAGCACATGAATTATTTCAATACCCAAGACTTAGGTTATATTAAATTATTTCTAGCAATATTTTTGAAAAAAATTTATCACGAAATAATAATTTTGAACTTTTCAATCAATTACTTTATGATTTTGAATCTTCTATTCAAGTTATGATTTTTTTATTACAAGGAATTTGTTTCAAAAGAAGAGTAGTTGAATTGTTATTCTAAAACATCAATCAATGCAAAAAAAACTCTTTAGTACTTGAATTTTTAATATCTCTTCTAATTAAGGATGTATCACTTGTTTGAAAATACCACACACTCAATGTATATATGTAAATGTATGCCATAATAAAAATTTAATTTTAAAAGTATCTTAACCTCTCAAATCAACTTTATTTATTATATCAGACAACTTTAATTAGACTTTAATAAAATCAAAACCTTTTACCACACCTATTATAATTACAATCCATTTTGATACATGATATTTAAACCCACTTCTTTTACAATTCTCAAAACTCAAATCACACTTTACACGTAACCGTGTCCCCTCCCAAAACTTTAATTAGACTTTAATAAAATCAAAACCTTTTTATGAATTAAATGAAAAGAGCCACGAAGATTCTTACACCCTTCTTACACATTCACATAATCACTTTCCTGGTCAATCTACCTTTGTATTTAACTTTCAGCATTCCTGTTAAGAAATCTAGTATTCTTGCATGCTAAGCTTTGGCTTTTCTGTTTTCTTGTTTTTGAAGTTAATCATATTAAAATCCAAATTCTATAATATGGGCCTGTTGGCAAACAATTGTTTTATGTTTTCATCCGGGCAAGAGCAACCTATGATAGATCAGCCTCCGTATTCCAGAACCACCACTGATGAATTACCAAGGCTGATAGAAAGAGCAGATCTTGCTGAGGTAAACTTTGCTTTCTCATGGGTATTTTTTAATGTTTACTCAATTCTTATGTTTCAATGTTTATTCAATTCTGTGAATTTATCTGAAGGAGTACTTGTATTTGGTTGTGCTTCAATGTACTGTAATGGCAGTATAGTGGAGAGGGGGAGAGGTATCAAGTTATTTTAATGCTTTGGCAGAGTTGGTTTGAAAAAAATATTCTACCCAGAACACAATCCATGAAACTTATGGTAATTTATGGTTTCGGGCTGTCTGTTGGTATACTTTTGCTTGGGATAATAATTGCAGGTTCCAGTGAAATAAGGCTATGAATTTGTCTTCAGGCTTGATGGGTGATAAGCATGTTGCTTCAACTGGTAACACTCAATTTTTAGGTTTGTTTTTGTGCCATTTCAGAGGTTTTATTTTTGCTTTCAAATTTTATGTTTGTTTGTATTTTTTTGTCTTTTTATTTAATAAGCAATTTTTAAGGTTTTCAATTTTATAATTTGAGGAGGGTGAGATTTCTTAGACAATTTTAGAGCTATAAAAGGTTGGGAAATATTTGACCCAATTTTATATATTTTAAGAGTTTTGATTTAATTTTAGTTTATCTGGTTTTCTATTTCTGTTCAATTTGGGTCAAATTTACGCTTGTGAAAATGAGCTTTATTCATAATCATATTATGAATTTAATCTATAAATCTTTAAATCTAGATTTTTAAATGTTCCAAAGATGTCTCCCTTTCTATTTGGTGTCATTTAGTAACTTGTGTATAAAATGTGATTTGTATGCTATAGTATTGTATAAAGGGAAAAACATCATCCATCAATTAGCTTTTATTTGACTATTTGTGTCCTCACTTAGAAAGAACCATTACATTATACCAAAATTTACATCTAGTGATAGATTGAAGTATATTGTATAGTTGTTTAATTCATTTGATAAAATTCAACCATTCGACGGAATAGAAGATCATCCCTTAACAAGCTCACACGTGTTTATCAACAACACCTACTTTTTAGATATAGAATATAAACAAGTAGATTCCATGTATATGTAGAATAATGCAGTTCAATTAAGTGAAGATAGATCCTTTAGTAGAGTTTTGGATAATTAAGCACAAATTGTGACAATTTTTATAAAGTCAAACACAAAGGAAGTCCTACTCTCTCTTTCATTTTGAAAATTGTGCTTTTATATTAGTTACTGTCTCAATTACTTTATTTGTGTGGTTTTTCAAAAAATTATTTTTATTATTCTTTTAAATTAAATATATTAAATGTTGTATTTTATTTCTTTTCATTTGGGCCAACTTAACAAATCGTACATTCCATTAAGTTTTATACTTGTATGATTGTTGTAGACTATGATTTTAACCTGTTATCTGTTTTGAAAGGCTGAAACATTCAAACATTAGACTAATCTAGCATTTATGAGTTCAAAACATACACAAATATAAATCAAGCTACCTCAAAATTGTTGCTAAAAATAAGTGTTATAGAGCACTGTTTGATTTGCTTCAATGAGAGGTGTGTAGATGTGCTCTCTAAGCACAAGGAGTTTGCTTCTAATGCATACTAAGAATGATGGATATGATGCATAAATGCTAAGAAAAACTTGAAAGAAACTAGTTCATTCCATTATTTCTAAGCTAAGATGAGTTAATAAAACATAAAATCTAACAATTAGTATCAAAAGCTTTAAGATCTAAGATGAATTTAACATGATAACAATGCATAAAGATGAGAGCTAAATTAATAATTTGCTCTTGGAAGGAGGAGTATTTATAGGATTTGGGAAGGGCTTGGGTTAGGAGGTTGAGTCAAGGTTAGAGGTAAGGTTAAGGGTTGAGTCAAGGATAAGGATTGACTTTTGGTTGGACCAAGGCTTTGGATGAGGATGAAGACCTTCTAGAGGAGTCTAGGACTTTTTAGGATAATTATGGATTTTAAAAAACAAATAAATATTTATTCATCTCAAAGGCTTAATGAGTTCTGAGGCTTATTAGGGGAAGGGTTTGACTAGGAATTAAAGGAGACTTGGATTAGCCTAGGAAAAGTAGGTAATTTCCCCTACCTAAATGGGTTTAGGAAAGGATTAGGAAAGTTCTAGAAGAGTTTGGAGTTTTCCTAGGATATTTCTAAGGTTTGAGGAAATAAATAAATGTTTATTTATTTCAAAAGACTTTTTGATTGAAGATTTTATTTATTAAATAAATTTAATAAATAAGAAGGATTAACACTTAATTTTGGTTTAAATGTTTTTGAGTTGGGATTAGGCTTAGAAAATGGGTAAATCCTCTTTTAATTAAAATTGAAGTGAGATTAGGAGATTCTAGAAGAGGTTAATGATCTTTAGGATATTTCTAAGGTTTTGGGAAAAAATAAATAAATGATTTATTTTTTAGTTTTTTGGTCAATTTATTAATTAAATAATTAATAAATAGGGAAATAATGTTTAAATGAGATTTAAATATTTCTCGAAGGGATTTCTTAATTAAATATTTTTAATTAAGATAAACAGATTTAATGGCATAAAAATATATTAATTAATTAATTAATTAATTAATGATGATGTCATCAAGGGTTTAGACTAAAAAAGATAGGAATCACCTTTTAATCAGGATTAGAGTGAGATTAGGAAATTCTAAAAGAAGTTAAGGATTTCTAGAAGATTTCTGAGGTTTTAAAATTTTAATAAATATTTTATTTATTAAAAGAATTTTTGGCATTATTTATCAATTAATAATTAATAAATAGAAGAAATTCATTCAAACTTGATTTAAATGATTTTGGGGAGGGATTTTTTAATTAAAGATGTTTAATTAAAATAGGAGGATTTAAAAGCATAAAAATAAATGAATTAATTAAATAATTAATTAATTAATAAATGATGATGTCATCAGAAATTTTTTAGAAAATAAAAAAATACTTTATTTTCTAAAGGATTTTTAGGTGTCTACAATTGTATTTTTTAATTTTATTATATTTGTACTAGATAGATCCTCTATTTATTTTATATTTTGCATTTAATTATGCCCTTGTTTTATCTAATATATCCTTAAATTAGGATTTGTGTGTTAGAGTTTATGCTTAATTATCATTATCCTACCACTCCCTCTTTGAAAACAAGTCTAAGTTTAAATCTTACAATGGCTAAAATTAAAGTGGAATGTGGAGTATTTAAAAATCTAATTAATAACATTTGTTATGAAAAATATTTTTTTTCTCATGAGTTACACTTTAAACAATGGATAGGTAAGACATTGTTATCAATACATAATTACTTTCTAATAATATTGTTAATGTAGCTAGTGTTTTTAGTCTATTAGATTTGAAGGATATTCTTCGTAACTTACTAAATAAAAACTCATATGATTTATAAATTCTTCAAAAAATTGCTCAAATTGCTTTATAAATCATTTCTACACATAGTTTAAAACATGAAATATCTTCTCCGTTCCACTCAACCTTCTTCCATTATAATCCTTCTTAATTATGATGGTTTTATTTTTCTCCCTTCTATTCTATTATTGTGATATTGCTATCAAGATTCAACTATTTAGTTTTTTGAGTCAAACTCATTGACCCATGTTTCATGATTAGTGGTCAATAAGTTTGACTCAAAAAACTACACACTTGAATCCTTATAGCAATATCAAAATTTGACTAGCCTTCATTCCACTAGTATTACACTTACTCTTCACATTTGAGTGCCATATTTTCATTTCATGCTACTAATCTCATGTCTTTGTCTTATCCTCTAGTGTTAAATGTAGTGTTAAATGCATTCATCACGATGTACCATTGTAGAAATGCTCACTTATCATCTTCCTCTTATTAGCCACATGTCTCTTCCTCATGTTAGTTACCCTCTTTCCCAAATTCCTCACCCTCTTTATATTCCATCCATTATTTCTCACGTTTCCTCACTAACATCCCCACTTCCACCCTTGATACATCATCGGGATGAGGATGAAAAGTTCAACCCATTCTTCTTAGAAGTGCACTAGATAAATAACTAACTTTGGTCTTCATCAAAGCTTAAAATAGTTGAAAGACTCACCAAGTGTCATTAATCATATGAAACTACATGAATTCAAACTTAACCATGACGAATGATGCATGTGCAATTATTGACAATAACTAAACTTTCAATTTATTTTGATTAATTAAGCATTTGATAGCTGGACAAATCAAGCACTTAGGTGCCTTAAAAGTAGAGCTCCTAATAGTGCAAGACTTAGGAACTTGCACAAGACACAAAATCATATATGCAAACGTAGCGTTACATATAGAATTCAATGCATAAGTTACACAATGCTTAGGTGCTATTCATCAATTTGTATAACAATTAAAAAAATTAGATAGACTATCAAAACAATATATATAATAATATTTATGTATATTTAATCTTTAATATAATTAAAAATTAAGTATGTTTTAATATATAAAAGATATTTTTAAATGAAAAATTATCACAAAATAAGGAGGTTAGCTTTCAAATTGAAATCTTGTTATCAATAAGATGAAAAAAGCTTACTAGTTAGTGAACTCAATTTAACCATTAAAAAATAAGAAATTAAAGTTGAATATAAAGAAAAAAATTGTATAGGATTGTGTGAGCTATAGAGAATGCACTCCTAACTCTATAAATAAATTACACATATCTCATTCTTAAAAATCTATGATAGATTTAAAGATTAAAGAGCCAATGAATAAAAAGTACTTCAATATTATCCTTAATCACACCATTAAGTAATTACTAAATAAATTTTATAGATCATATTTTATTATGATTTTAAATTACTTATGTTACTTTAATGTCTCTAAATTTATATATTATAAATTTTGTATACATTGTGTAATGCCCAAAATAAATGGGCAAAAACACAACTACAATTTTTATTTTTTTTATAGAAACAAACTATAATATACATCTAGGTCAACAAAGTTATACAAAAGCCCTTCGATGCAGAGTTCTGGAATCGTAAGTTCGCTTGGGCGAGTCACCCTATGACATATAAGGGATCGTGAGGCAAGCGATGGCGTGCCTCAATCCCCTACACGGTAGAAGTCAATAGGCGACGAGGAAGGTTGAAGATGCTCCAAAGGGATTTATCATATCCCTATGAAATTTCAAGGTGGGATCAATAAAATCACTGAAGGTTAGATTTAATCAGAATTAACATAACAAATATTAATCTAGTAATTCCATGAATAAACTAAGGTTACTACTCACTAATACATTTGGGGGCATTTTGCGACGGCTATGTGTCGCAATAGCAACACCCATAGACGTCGCTATTTTTTAGTCGCAAATTGCGACGTCTATGGGTAGCCGTCGCAATTGCAGCGCCCTCCCGTCGCAATGTCGCTAAGATTTGTTAGCGGCATGGGCGTCGCCCCCCCGTCGCATGGCTTCGGAGGGCCGTCGCAATTGCGACGGGCCTCCCAAGCAATTGCGACGGGTGCCTGCATCGCATTACGACGGGCTCCCGTCGCAATTGTGACGCCCGTGGGTGGATAAAAAAAAAATAATTTAATACATTGCTAATGAACCACATTAATGCTTTTTTCTTTCAACAAATGAGGACAGCCACTGTAAAGACAACATGATAGTGTACACTCACTGTAAGGATAGTCACAAATGAGGACATCTCACAGTGACTGTCCCTTGTGTAATTGCCACTTGAATGTATTGCTATTCAGCCACATTAATGCTTTTATTCTTCAACAAATGAGGATAGTCACTCTAAAGACAACATGATAATGTACACTCACAGTGAGTGTACATTATCATGTTGTCTTTAGAGTGACTATCCTCATTTGTTGAAGAAGAAAAGCATTAATGTGGCTGAATAGCAATACATTCAAGTGGCAATTACACTAGGGACAGTCACTGTGAGATGTCCTCATTTGTGACTGTCCTTACAGTGAGTGTACATTATCATGTTGTCTTTACAGTGAGTGTACATTATCATGTTGTCTTTACAGTGTCAATATATGCATTATTACTTAAACTGAAGAGTACTCTAAATAATATGTCATTGTGGAGTTCTGATTGCTTCCAATTTGATATACGCTTGTTCTACTTATGTATCCAGCATCATGTAAGAAAAGTTGATGCTTTTAAAATAGATTCATTTAGCCATGAAATGTCTGTGCATGTTACATACAAGATTCCAAGGCCCAAAACTGATTACTCATTATAATTCATGTACAGAATGATAATCAACCACAACGAGGCATGCGTAGGCGCTGCTTAGATTTTGAGGCATCAGAAGCTCGTAGAAGAAACTTGACCAATGGCTCATGGAATGCAACAAACTTATTGCCTAAAATAGGAGCATTGGTAACCACAGATGATGGTTTTGAAAAGAACACTTCACCATCAATGTCACATGAGGGAACTGCAATTTCTGATGGCAAGCAACTTGTAGTATATAAGAGAGATGCGGGTACAGATGCTGGGAGAAGTTCCCAATCTTTTGGACAGTTTTCATCTGCAAAATAGATTATAAAAACATGAAAATATATCAGAGATGTTTGATATTGATACAAAACAACACAGATTCATTTCTTTGTACACCTGTATATCATAAAAATCCTTGCACACTTCAAAAAATTGTATTGCCTTTTACTTACTCAAAAGTGATTTACATAAAGCAGTCATTTGATTAACATGGATCCTAATATTCACAAGTACATGGTCATGTGCTCCATCGTAGCATCTTATAGATTTAGATCTGTTCTCTAAAATAATTCAATGTTTTGTTTACAATCCACAAAAGAAATATTTTCCCTCGTCTACCTAATCCTAAACAAAAGGCCATATAGCAATATAGATAGAACTATATAATAGAAACCATAAACAACGGTAACCTTAGCAGCAGCAAGAAATTGTTGCAAAAACTTTACCTTATCATACCCAGATTGTTGCTTTGCCTGGCGGAGGGAAATTTGATCAGTAAAATTGACACGGAGTATGCTGTCTCCATTGTCATGCTGGATAACAAAACACCAACTTTAATGGGCATGTACTATCCCTTGTGTAATTGCCACTTGAATGCATTGCTATTGAACCACATTAATGCTTTTTTCCTTCAACAAATGAGGACAGTCACTGTAAAGACAACATGATAATGTACACTCACTGTAAGGATAGTCACAAATGAGGAAATCTCAGAGTGATTATCCCTTGTGTAATTGCCGCTTGAATACATTGCTATTGAACCACATTAATGCTTTTTTCCTTCAACAAATGAGGACAGTCACTGTAAAGACAACATGATAATGTACACTCACTGTAAGGATAGTCACAAATGAGGAAATCTCAGAGTGACTATCCCTTGTGTAATTGCCGCTTGAATACATTGCTAATGAACCACATTAATGCTTTTTTCCTTCAACAAATGAGGACAGTCACTATAAAGACAACATGATAATGTACACTCACTGTAAGGATAGTCACAAATGAGGACATCTCACAGTGACTGTCCCTTGTGTAATTGCCACTTGAATGTATTTCTATTCAGCCACATTAATGCTTTTCTTCTTCAACAAATGAGGATAGTCACTCTAAAGACAACATGATAATGTACACGGGCTGTAAGTGTACATTATCATGTTGTCTTTACAGTGACTGTCCTCCTTCAAGTGGCAATTACACAAGGGACAGTCACTGTAAAGGCAACATGATAATGTAGAGAAACGTTGTCATTTGTATTTTCAACAGTGCCGAGAGAGATTCCCTCCGCAAAATCACAGCTACAATTTCTAAGTACGTTGGGTTTATTTTTCTTTTGTCATTATTATGTAATCTGGTATTTAGCTGTTACAGAGCTAAAATACCCAGAAATGAGGACATATCTGTGTTGAATTTATTGTTAGCGGCTTTGGTTATTTAGAAGTTTAATTTTATTTGTTCATCTTTCAAGCACAAACGTTTTGTGGACCGTAACATCTTCATTGTTTTGGGTATGCAATGAAACAGCCCTAACTTGCAACTACCTTCACGGTACTTGTGTACATTATCATGTTGTCTTTACAGTGACTGTCCTCATTCAAGTGGCAATTACACAAGGGACAGTCACTGTGAGATGTCCTCATTTGTGACAAGGACAGTCACACATGAGGACATCTCATAGTGACTTTCCCTTGTGTAATTTCCACTTGAATGTATTGCTATTCAACCACATTTATGGGCCCGTTTGGACCACAGCACACAGTAGCATCTACAGAGAAGAATATCCCAGGTGTAACAAGTTGTAAGAATATACCAATAGTTCTAAGAAGTTCCCTAGCACATAGTAGCATCTACAGAGAAGAATATACAACATGAGGGCAGCCACTGTAAAGACAACATGATAATGTACACTCATTGTATGTATACATTATCATGTTGTCTTTACAGTGACTGTCCTCATTCAAGTGGAAATTACACAAGGGACAGTCACTGTGAGATGTCCTCATTTGTGACAAGGACAGTCACACATGAGGACATCTCACAGTGACTGTCCCTTGTGTAATTGCCACTTGAATGTATTGCTATTCAACCACATTTATGGGCCCGTTTGGACCGCGGCACATAGTAGCATCTACAGAGAAGAATATCCCAGGTGTAACAAGTTGTAAGAATATACCAACAGTTCTAAGAAGTTCCCTAGCACATAGTAGCATCTACAGAGAAGAATATGGGTCAACGAGGTTGACTTCAAAGCCATGCAATCTAATGGTAATAGTAATATCATAATTTGACATACTATCAGAAATACTTCCTAAATAGACTATTCAATCTTATAAGAGATGGATTCATGAGAACTATTATTTATGAAATATGAGTCAATGACTTTAATTAAAAAAATTACACAATCTAATTCTTGTAAAAATATCAAAATTTGACACATTGAAAATACCTTCCAAAAGTATCGTTAATTGATTAATATGAATCACTACTCATGAAATATAATTTTATAAACCTAATCTAAAAACTACACAATAAAAATCTTAATAGCAATATTGTAAGAAACTATTCCCAAAAGCAAGCCTAACAAAATTTGATGAAAATAATTTTTGTTTCACTCAACTTTGACATTCACAACTTCCTCTTTTATTATAATAAGAAAAAAAATGTCTTTTTAGATATACCTCATGAACCATACTCGAATAATCTATCATTTTTCTTCTCAAAAACATATTTGCAGAGCCTGCTTCTTTTACTTGTTTGTACTTTTATCTCTCTGATGGAAAGGGTTCCTTCAGGACACATTTTTCCAAGTTCACTGCTTGAGATATTTGAGGAGGGTTTCCCTGCTTGAGTATCCATCCAACCCATATTCGAGTAGTTCTACAATTGCACAGTCTAAATTAATAATACTGACAATTGAATGACGAATGATGATACATAGAATTGATATAAACTAATCCTAAAACACTAAAACATTATTAATATATTTATATTTCATAAATAAAATTGATATAAAAGATCTGGAAAGATACATTAAAAAATAGAAAAACAGTAATTTATAATAGAAGGAAACTTAAATTGCTATTTAAAAAAAAAACAAGAGTCTTAAATCTTATCATTTTGTTTCATTATCATCCATAAGTACACACCTCTAGCATAATAATTATATTTTACCACCCATAAAATGAAAAAAAGATTTTCACAAGAGAAATTGAAGCTAGATTATAAAAATGAACCATCTTATTGGAAACTGGAACTGTTATCATACCCAAAAGGACTACAAAATTTCACCTTATCATACCCAGATTGTTGCTTTGCCTGGCGGAGGGAAATTTGATCAGTAAAATTGACACAGAGTATGTTGTCTCCATTGTCATGCTGGATAACAAAACACCAACTTTAATGGGCATGTACTGTCCCTTGTGTAATTGCCACTTGAATGCATTGCTATTTGATGCAGGGGCATCCCTAATGCAAGCCAAAGACACCATGATTGAAGGAAGTTTCCATGAAGCCAAGGAGTCAAATCCTATCAATTGGAACATAAGATTTTCACCTTGGAGCTTTGAAGGATTGACTGGTGAAAGGTCCTTTTGATTGACAAATCAGAGTCTTTTTGAATGACAAATCAGAGTCTTTTTGAATGACAATAAATTAGAATAGGAGTTTTAGATGTTTTCTTGGTTTGTAATAAATATTAAGGATTGATTTTATCTCCTTATAAACATCCACTTGTTGGACACAAGACCCCTTGGTGACTTATAAACCTTGGGCATCTTTTGAGTCCTTGGATGAAATGAGCATAGTAAGTGTTTATTAGGTGTCTTTTAGATGTTGTTAAGAAGTTTGAAGGTCCAAAATAACTTTAATAAGGTTCCTAAAGTTTCACAACGCATTTTTAACCTTCTCGGCAAAGTTGTTTGCAAAGTTGTAATGCAACTTTAAAAGTTGCTTAGCAAAGTTGACATTTGTTGGATAAACTGTTCTAACCACCTAGATGGTTGAACCAACATTTGGAGAGCCTATTTTAGGCTTCAAATGGTCGAAGACAGATAGAGAACCAGTATTGTAATCATTTTGCTTTCATAAAAAATAAAAATAACCCTGTTTTAGTGCATTTCTGGTGAAAAATGAACTCTGTACGGCTGTACGGATGGTGGTTGGATGATAAAATTTGCCTGGAAGTTGTAATAGTGACATCTGATGCTTTGGAAGTTGGTTTGATTGATTCTCTTTGTTTTATATCTAAGTTATTTCAAATTTTCTGTGCATTGTTTACAAACCCTCATTTTCAGGGTTTGACTGATGTAAAGACCTTAACTCACGTTTCAACCATTGGAATTCCTTCTTCCTTGGTGGAATGAGAGTTAAGGATGTATATTTGTATATTCTAAAAGCCCTGAGGCAGGGGGTTGCATCTGCATTTGTTGAGAGCGAGCCCTAGATCAAAAACTACCATGTTTTTGGCTGGGAAGATGGTAATCAGAATAAAATCAGAAGCTTGCATCATATTGAGGACTTGAAAACTTGTGCATTCTTGTTTATCTAGATCAGGAGAACACTCCAAAACTCTGATCTTGGTTTCATACACCCATTTTCAATGCTTTGTTTTGGAACCCACACCTAAAAGCATGCATTAGGTCTGCGGACTCAATGAAGACATTGATATGCTGGAGTGGAGTCAGGGTCTGGGATGAGTTTGTGGTCTGTTAGAAATCCAAAAAGGGTACTCAGAAAACATATAATTTCTTAGAGTCCTTTGGCAAGTTGTAGAGTTATGGCTGCAGAGCAGGTTTGGGAGACCTACTAGGGTCACTAGGTCAGTTTGTTGTTTTGATGTCTTGGGTTGTTTAGATCACAACCAATGCATGATTCTTATTATTTAGATGATATCCAAGGGGTTTCTAAGTTTTGCTATAGGAAGTAAGATCTAGAACCTTAAAAGTCTCTTTTGATAGAAAATTAGGGAACTTGTCCCTAAAAGGAAATTTGTTATTGAATGGGATTGAGTCCATAAGTTGTTGTGTGATCCTTGAAACCTTCAAATTCATTACTTTACAGAGTTTAAACATTAACCTATAGAAATCAGAGCCTAATTGATTGGTTGAGTCATTTTGGTGTCTTGAAGTGGGTTGGGACATAGATCCAAGTTTCTTGCTGACTACTCTGCATCACTATTGAACCACATTAATGCTTTTTTCCTTCAACAAATGAGGACAGTCACTGTAAAGACAACATGATAATGTACACTCACTGTAAGGATAGTCACAAATGAGGAAATCTCAGAGTGATTATCCCTTGTGTAATTGCCGCTTGAATACATTGCTATTGAACCACATTAATGCTTTTTTCCTTCAAGTGGCAATTACACAAGGGACAGTCACTGTGAGATGTCCTCATTTGTGACAAGGACAGTCACACATGAGGACATCTCATAGTGACTGTCCCTTGTGTAATTGCCACTTGAATGTATTGCTATTCAACCACATTTATGGGCCTGTTTGGACCACGGCACCCAATAGCATCTACAGAGAAGAATATCCCAGGTGTAACAAGTTGTAAGAATATACCAACAGTTCTAAGAAGTTCCCTAGCACATAGTAGCATCTACAGAGAAGAATATACAACATGAGGGCAGCCACTGTAAAGAAAACATGATAATGTACACTCATTGTATGTGTACATTATCATGTTGTCTTTACAGTGACTGTCCTCATTCAAGTGGCAATTACAGAAGGGACAGTCATTGTGAGATGTCCTCATTTGTGACAAGGATAGTCACACATGAGGACATCTCATAGTGATCGATTGTCCCTTGTGTAATTGCCACTTGAATGTATTGCTATTGAACCACATTAATGCTTTTCTTCTTCAACAAATGAGGACAGTCACTCTAAAGACAACATGATAATGTACACTCACTGTAAGGACAGTCACAAATGAGGACATCTCACAGTGACTGTCCCTTGTGTGATTGCCACTTGAATGTATTGCTATTCAGCCACATTAATGCTTTTCTTCTTCAACAAATGAGGATAGTCACTCTAAAGACAACATGATAATGTACACTCACGGTAAGTGTACATTATCATGTTGTCTTTACAGTGACTGTCCTCCTTCAAGTGGCAATTACACAAGGGATTTGTGTTTTCATTTGTGTTTTCAACAGCGCTGTAACCCTCCGCGAAATCACATCGGGATATAAGGGCAAAACAAACAAGAACGTTGTCATTTGTATTTTCAACAGCGCCGAGAGAGATAAACAAACTTAAAACTCAGACTTAAGAAAGATGAAGGCAATGCTTCAAAAAGCCGATGCCCTAAACACGGGAAAACACAATACCACCATTAAACGACGCCCTAGTCACCGTATCAATGCTGCCAGCTCCGTACCAGTATGCTGACTGCTCACTTTCATCCTATGATAAAGGTAACTTCATTAATCATACTTGAAATGGCAGCATACGAACTAAAGCTGATGAACATTTATAAACTAAAAGTTTAAAACTACAGATTACAAATGTAGTAGTTTCATACGAAAAGAACTTGATGTCTGAAATTTACCATTAGAAGTATCCAAAGGAATACCACAGTACTGTTGAACTTGGAGAATCGGAGATGATCTACACAGCAAGGTTCAACAGCTGTAAGGACTGTTACACCATCTTTAGCATTTGAATGCATTTTCTCCTTGGCTTCTGGTGGATCCTCAAAGACCCCCAATGACGTTTTCCCTACAATTATCAATTGTTTGTCAGTATGAGATATTAATAAATAAACATTAATCACAATATTAGGCAAACAATGTTCTTGATGTCTGAATCTAAATCACAGAAAGCTCTAATAAAGCAGTTCTCAGTTTCACATTAAACTAAGTTTCAATTTCAAATGGTTATAATAATTTTTGCAAGTTATAAGTAGCTGGTTACAGTATATGACATAAAAAGAAAAAAAATCATTTCTATTCTTTTCTTCTTTTTCTCTTTCAACGAAGCTTTTGCACCACACAAATGCATACCAAGAATTTCTCAGGAGGTTTCAAGACCATTGCATACCAAACTTCTTCTCTGTAGATGCTACTGTGTGTCGTGGTCCAAATGGGCCCATAAATGTGGTTGAATAACAATACATTCAAGTCGAAATTACACAAGGGACAGTGACTGTGAGATGTCCTCATGTGTGACTGTCCTTGTCACAAATGAGGACATCTCACAGTGACTGTCCCTTGTGTAATTGCCACTTGAATGAGGACAGTCACTGTAAAGACAACATGATAATGTACACATACAATGAGTGTACATTATCATGTTGTCTTTACAGTGACTGCCCTCATGTTGTATATTCTTCTCTGTAGATGCTACTGTGTGCTAGGGAACTTCTTAGAACTATTGGTATATTCTTAGAGCTTGTTACACCTGGGATATTCTTCTCTGTAGATGCTACTGTGTGCCGTGGTCCAAACGGGCCCATAAATGTGGTTGAATAGCAATACATTCAAGTGGCAATTACATATATTATAATGTATCTGTCTAGTCCTCATGACTGCTCATAACAGTACAAGTGATATTTTTTTGGGAGTGGGGAAAGGTTCGAGACTTTCACCTGTATGAAGAATCCTTTCTACCTAACACAAAAATGCACCCCATAAAACATCTGATTGGTTCGAGTATCTTTGAACTATTTGGGTCTATTGACAACACTAGACCAGTGTATACAGAATGACTAATTTCATGCAAGACAATGTGATGCAGAGTGGTCAGCAAGAAACTTGGTCTTAAGCCCCAACCCACTTCAAGACACCAAAATGTTACACCTAAGCAATTTAGCCTCTGATTCTATCAGACCAGTTTAAAATCTCTGTACTAGAGGGACTTCAAAGGTTTCAAGATACTTCTAACACCTTATTGACTCAATCCCAACCAAGACCAAATTTCCTTTTAGGGACAAGTTCCCTGATTTTCTACCAAAAGAGACTTTATTGATCCTAGGCTTTGCCAACCCAATCAAACATTTGAAAACTCTTAAGATTCCCTAAAACATGTAGAATCATGCATTGGTTGTGTTCCAAACAACCCAAGACATCAAAATCACAAATAGACCTAGTGACTCTAGTAGGTCTCCAAAACCTGTTCTGCAGCAATAACTCTTCAATTTAACAAAGGACCTTATGAACTTATATGTTTTTTGAGTACCCTTTTTGATGTTCTAACAATCCTCCAACTCCCAGACCCTGACTCCACTCCAGCATATCAATGTCCTTATTGAGTCCGTAGACCTAATGCATGCCTTTGGGTGTGGGTTCCAAAACAAGGCATTGAAAATGGGTGCATGAAACCAAGATCAGAGTTTGAAGATGTCCACCATGCTCTAAAGATCTAGATTCAACAAGGTTTGAGGTCCTTTACTTGCCGCTACCCTCTGATCTTGCATAATCCATCAACTCCTAGTCAAGAACATTGAGATTCTTGACCTAGGGCTTGCTCTCGAAATTCTCTGGCTTAGTATCCTGTTCCAAAGCTTTTAAAATATGAAAATAAACCCCCTTAACTTGCATTTTACAAAGAACAGAGGATATCCTATGGTTTATTTGCAAGTTAAGGCCATTTGAATGCAATAACCCAAAAAATGAGGGTTTGACAGAACAACAGATAAGAAAAAGGAATAACTTTGATATAAGGTGTCTTGAATCTACCAAATAAACTCTCAAAGCATAAGATATAAATACTTTAACTTCCACACTGGTCTGCCCTCCCTTTCACATCCGTACACTGTACAGTGCTTGAAGGAAATGCACAGAAAAGGCTCTGAAATAGTGGCTCTATCTGACAGAGAGTCCATGCTAGGCTTCATGACTAACCTAGAGCACATTCCTTGTTATGGAGGAAGTTTGAATGGTGAAGAACTTATGGAATGGATAGAGGACCTAGATAACCATTTTGACTACAAGTATCTTATTAATAACCATTTTGACTACAAGTATCTTATGGATAGAGGACCTTGATAACCATTTTGACTCATTTAGTATCTTATTGAGCTTCACTTTGTTTCGAGAATATAGTTTAATATTCTCTACTAAACAGGGCCAACCACGTGAAGGTGGAAGCTCATTTGGCCCCACCCCCCTCCCACTAACATCACTCTACATTCCCCGTTAACATCTAACATTCATTCATTCTTTCAATTATTAATAAAATGTAACATTCAATCAATATCACATGATAACATTCATTAACACATTAGATTCGTTAACACGCAACATTAATCAATATGAAAATAAACACATAATTCATGAACATTCATTAGCACATAATTAAATTCATTGAGACATAAAATTCAATCATTATCAATTAAGGTATTTAGATGACAATCATTTCTTTTTTCTCTTTCTAATTTTTTTTTCTATGTAAGCTCTAAGAGGAGCATCAGTGTTATCATCAATACCCCCCTCATCAGTTGTTTTGTTCTCTGTTCTTGATGATCTCAAATTCCTATGCTGCTGCAAAGGGGGGTCCTCTACAATAACAAATAAAAGAGTTAAATTTAAAATATTTAATTATAATTGTTACAAGTATTTAATTATTTTAAAGAACATAACTGTGGCGCTCTTTAATTACCTGATCTGGCCACATCATTTTGTCTAGACTCAACCTCAACATGCTCATGAGCACCGACCCCTCGATCCTCTACAGTTGCTATACAAAATGTTACATTAATCCAAACACCAATTGTCATTACATATAAAAATTTTAATAGCAAATGTATACCTCCACTACTAGGATGCACATCATGTGAACCTTCATTATGCATAGATTGTGTAGAAGGATTGTCAGGCTGCATTCCAATATCCTACACATTGTTATCATTGCTTTCTTAAAATAGATATACTCACTTTATATTAGAACTTAACATCAAATAGACTAATTGGTAAAGTATTCAATTTGAAATAAATTTCATTTAGCTTATTTACCTGTGGCTCAGATGCATCATTATTTGAACCTTGCACACTGATTTCAGCTCGTAGCCGTTCAACCACGGCTCTATAGCCTTTTTGGAAGCCAATTCTCTTGTCCTCTTCTGTGAGGCATCTATTGAACTCTGACCCCTACATTTTTGCTTGGTATGGTGAATTTTAATTGCATTGTTTGATCAAAAAAAATTTCCTTGCAATATATAAAAAAATTGATACAAGTTTTCATTTACTAATACTTACAACTCGTGCTTGAAGTTTGGAAAAACCACCAGAGCCAAGCTTGTGTGTCCCGTGCTTTTCTAATCTTGCCTTTGTTGCCTTTGATGTGTCAGGCAATCTATGAAAATTTTGAAATATGTTAGAGACCAGTACAGGAAAAATTTAGAGGTTAATTAGTACATAATTACATTCTCAAAAGTATCACATACCTTGCTCTACTCTCTACTGGCGTAATTCCTTTTTTCATGTCGGCTTTATACTTTCCATCCAAAATCAAAGCCTGCCACTCAGCCTCAAGAACACAGGGCGGATGCTCATGCCTTGGGTTAACCTCTAAATATTTCCTGTACTGGTCCCTAATATACTTCAAACATAAACCAGCTTTTCCAAGGAGCTTGTTTCTCTCGAATGCACGAGGTCCAAAAAGCTGGGTCATACTATGTACAAGATCATCCTTCAACTTTTTATCTTGGTTATTCCACCTTTTAAGTAAAAAAAAACATGTTAGACTCATAAATGAAGAAAAGCTACCTTTAATATAGTTCAAGAAATTGATGAAAAGGAAAACTATTCTAGCAATGATATGAAATCAAAATAGTGGTTTGGGGTTTTAGTTAGGATATGATGTTCCACCATGTATGTACGGTGGGCCCGAATATCCGCAAACACTCGTCACCAAGTTTTCGCCAAAAAATATCATTCCCTACAAAATAATCATGTGATCATTAGTCGATGAAGAGTGATCAAAAATTAAATTACTATTATATCACTATAGAATAATAATAACTTTAAAGTACCTGGAAGTTTGGCTACTTTTAAGGGAATGCCTTCATCGTCGCTGATGATCAATACGCAATCCTTCACCGTTCCCGTACTAGGAACACGGGAACATCCAGGAAATGATGTTGCATCGGGACTTGTTGCATCTCCTATTGCATCGGGACTTGTTGCATCTCCTATTGCCCCTGTGTCAAAGATCAAGTATAAAAATGTTAGCCAAAAATTTAATAACTAAATGGTATGTTGGAGTCATTGATTAGAAGTTGGTTTAATAGTATGTACCACCCCCATGATAGTAGCCTCGTTTGTATCTATGCGGTTCAAATTGTAATCAATAAGCAGCTCTTCCCCTGCACATATTGATTTTATCGCACAGATGAATACACGATTTCCCTCGCGCGCCTCAAATATGCAATTGGGTTGCTTTATAGTTGACCCAGGTCGTGTACTATTTATAAAACCCACAATATTCCCTGTTGCTTTTGGCCTTCCATCAATGTATATAGCCACACTTTTTTTTTGATTATTGTCTTGTTGTTGTATATAATTTGCCGAGAGTGCATACCTACGCATACTTTTTTTATATTGAACAATATGCATCCAACTTTTGTAATCGTAACATGGTCCAACATACTCCATCAATTCAGAAACTTTGTTGTAAGACACCTTTATGCAATCCATAGAAAATAGGCCCAAACCATGTAATGATGATGGTGCTATGCGATATATCCTCTCATTAACACAAAAATCAGTGTTTATTGGAGGAAGTTCCTTGGGTACCCAATGTTTCTGTAGATGTTGGTACCTCAAGGGCACCTCGATGTCGCCTTTTGTCTCATCATCATAAGAACATGACCCCCCTTGAGCAAGGAAAAATTTCATGTGTTTATTGAATTTCTTTCTAGTCCTTTGACCTCTAGTTAATCTCCCTATTCTAGATAAACTGCATGTCTCACTTTCCTCTTCTATTCCTATATTTCCCTCACTCGAGGAAGACACTTCTGACAAATACCTATTTGTTGGTACCTGCAAATGGGAGAGATCTTAGAAGACATCAATCTTACTATTGATAAGTGTATTAAATAGACTTTCTATAAGGTGTATTGACTTATAGCTGTCGATCCATGAGACTGTGCGGGATGCTCTTGAAAGGGGTTCAATTTCCTGCAAATGTAATTCAATTATCGTGAGCATAATCACATCATAATCATAATCACATCCATCATAAGCATCACATAAAAATTAAAAACATTAAAACGTACACATTATAACACTTAAATCAGGCTCACATTCTAAGCCTGCTAGGGAAGTAGGCCTACTGAAGGGCTAAAACTGGGTTTTTGTATCAGCTGATGAGTTGAGGGCTTAGTAACCTTGGGGACATGCTATTTGAAGTTGTTTGATGTGTGTGGTGGAGGTGGAGGAAACACCTAGTTAAGGTGAAGTCAAGTTTGGAGCCTATTGAGGCATTGTGAGCATTTGATAGTTTGTTGATTAGATTGCTTGGATGAATCCATTGGATGGATTGAGGGACATTGGGATTATTCCAAAGATGTAGAACGCTAAGGTGGCATAAGGATTTGGTGTGCACTCTGATAGGTTATGGAGTTGGCTTGGATCAAGGAGAGTGATCTTATGAAGATGCTTGGTTGGTGTTGTGAGAACACTTACAAATGCTTTTGACCTGAAAGAAAATAAGGCTCAATACATTCATGCATCAATATGTGTTTTAAATAGTTTTATTTAATTAATTTAGATTAATAGTTAATTTAGATTAGCAGTATTCTATTTGTAGTTGAAACTTGTAGCTTTTAAATAGATAATGAATAAACTATGTAACCATTTAAGACAAATATATTTCTATCAAGAAATGAATATTAAATACATTAAGGATTGATGGCATACCTTTAAATTTCATCATCATCATCATCATCATCATCATCCTCGTCATCGTCGTCATCATCATTATCATCGTCGTCGTCGTTGTCATCGTTGTCGTCATCATCAACATCATCATCATCAACATCAACATCATCTTCATCATCATCATCAGTAGCAGCATCATCGTCATCATCTTCTTCTTCTTCTTCATGAAAATTTGTCTCAGGAACATCATCCAATAATTGTCGATCGTGATCATCATCTACATCATCTTCTACTTCTTCGGTATCTTCTTCTTCCATCGCATTATACTTTATCAGCCTTCCTCTCGGTTCATGTCTAACAACAAATGACCAACCCGGTTTATGTGAAACCTCTGAGTAAAATACCTGCTCACATTGGCTTGGAAGAACATAGGGCTCATCCCCAACTGGCTCAAATGACCTTGTATTAACCATTGTAAATCCATTATCATGTTCAATAACAATTCTATTAGGATCATTTGGATTAAGTCGTAGCCTGTACCATTTGACAACGAAGAGTACTAATTTGAAGGAACTAAAGTTGCACTCAAGTATATCATCCAAAATGCCATAGTATTGATTTTTAGACTCTTGAGGATCTAAGTCATTTCTAGATGAAATATTAGTCACTTGAAAGACTGCAGTTATTCCAGAATCACAAGTTTTCTTCGTGTCATCCAACACTTTGATGCGAAATTTTTGACCATTACAGAACATACCCTTGTGGTGTTTAACCTGCAATAATATGTGAAACATGTCAAAATTATTATATCGTGAGTTGATAAACATACGGGTGATTAATAATTTTGTACGTACCTGGAAATCTCTTAAACCATATGCTAAATCTATTTCCCTTTGCGTAACATTAGAATCTCCATTACGATGAGCTTCTTTAACCAATGAAGATACACCTTCCCATGTTAATGTGTGACTAGAATGTTGACATCGTTCAATCCATACCATCATCCAATCAAGATTGTTTGCAATATACAAATGTAGTGCATCCCACTCTCGAGCAACTGTACAAAAAAAAAATAGACGACTTACAACCGATTTATTTCGAAGATTAAGAAATAATTTATTACAATAACATCTTATAATTTATTACCTGTCACTTTCCTCAATCTACCTTTCCCCATCAAGTACTTCCCTTTGAATTTTTTAAAAGGGTCGAGATCCCAAATGCGATCTACATGGATATTTGAAGCAAACTTAGGAAGATATTCAGTAATGTACACCATAGTCTGGTATACCATGTATCCCTCTACCATAGAACCCTCAGGATGTGCTCTTTGTCGAACCAAAGCCTTCAAAGATTTCAAGTGTCTCTCAACCATCCACATTGACCTAGTGTGTGCAGGTCCACACAATTCAATCTCCTCAACTTGGTGTATGAGGTAGTGTTCTTGTGCATTGAAAAAAGTTGGAGGTAGACACTTTTGCATTTCACACAGTAAATTAGGAATTCTTCTCTTCCAATAGTTTATATCTTCTTTATGGATTTCTTTAGATGACAACCACCTACATTAAGAGATTCAAGTCACAAAAAATATATAAATACAAGACTTTACAAAATAATATACAATAGATTACATAGCAAGAAAAATAAATCGCGAATATAGTAAATATATACAACAAATTGAACAGATATTACTGCTTACCTCATGTATTTTCCAAGATCATATATCACTTGTTTGATGTTATTGTTGAAGTGCTCTGGGAGAGATAGAGGTAGCACGTACTGTAGTAATTATAAACCAATCATTTCATTATTTTTTAACATAACATAATGAATAGTACACGTAGTTTATGAATATATTGTAAATACAGAAGAACATAACTTACCTTGATAAAAGTATGCCAATCATGCGTTTTGAGCCCTGGCCCAAATTCACTTTTCTTTGATATGAGATTGCTTATGTTCCCAGCAAATCCTGTGGGAAATCAAATTTTTCGTATGACTTTTTTTATGGCATCACTTTGCTACTCCGTTAATAACCAAGGAAGGGCACTTATATTAATCTGATCTCTATTGCTATTTGAGTGAATGAAATTCTTCAGTGCATGATTAGATTCATGAATGTCATTACAAATTTTGACAATTTTTTCTTTGTCACGCCTTCCATCCAGTATTTTCCACAATGTCTCTGTTATATTCTTTCCAAAATGCATAAGATCAAACAAATGCACAATTTGTAGGTCCTTGTAGTAGGGCAACCTACTAAATTGTCTGGGATAGCTTTTTAGTCCCTTTGGAAGGTTGTTAGTAGTGCCTTGACGACCTTCACGGTCATCAATTACATAATTAGTAAACAAAAATCACAATAGAAATATATAAATTACAAACATAAACCATTAAGTGGAACGACATTACCTCGACGATTAATTCTATTATATTCCAACTTTCATAGGCGAGGTGTCATTCTTCGTGGCTTTGATGTAGTCTCTTCTTTCCCATTGAAAAGATGTTTTTCCATACTTCGATACTTATGATTCCTGTGGAGGAAGTGTCTGTACTCATCAAACACATGCTTTTCTAAACTTTTTGAATGACGAGATTTCATCTTTGGACCACAAACTGGACATGCAAATTTTCCCTTTGTTTGAAGACCTACAAGATAATGATATAATTGGATTATTAAATATATTGATTTTTATAATTAGAATTATCATGCGCAACTTGAATTCACTATAACATACCACAAAAATGTGTTAGCCCTGGGGCATCATGTATTGTCCATACAAGTATTGCATGGAATTGAAATTGTCTTTGTCCTATTGGTCTAGACACGTCATACATAGTGACACCGTTCCATAACTCCACCAACTCGTCAATAAGAGGCTCAATATATACATTCATATCTTTAACTTGATATTTACCTACTTGAATGAACAGTAACATTACATAATTATTGTGACCATTTTACTATAAGATTTGTAAGTACATGTAAATTAATAACTATCAAATGATAAAATACCTGGAACAATCATTGCCAACATAATGTGCTCCCTCTTTATTGACATCCATAGAGGAATGTTATTGTTGATAACAAAAACAGGCCACACCGAGCAAACAGATCTCATCTCTCCAAATGGATTGACACCATCCGCTGCCAATGAAAGCCTGAGATTACGAGGTTCTTCTTTGAAGTGTTGCCACTTTTCCTCTATGTGCATAAATGCCGAACCATCCGCAGGGATTCGAATAATGTCATCTCGACTTCTATTGCATGCATGGTAATCCATAAATTGTGCCAAGCTAGTACACCTGAATAATTGTCGCATCCGTGGAATAATGGGGATGTAACGAAGAACCTTGTGAGGCACCTTTTTTGTTATTCGATCTGTTCGATATCTACTCGTATGACATACAGGGCATTGTGTTGCAAATTCATGTTCTTTATAATATATAATATGATCATTGGGACAAGCATGTATTGCTTGATACTCCATTCCAATATCTTTCATAATAGCAGATAATTCTCGATATGAGCGAGGTAGAATATTTGATGGTGGTAACAAAAACTCGCCTATCAATCTACAGCAAAAAATATAAGTTGTTAATATAAACAATATTAGTGGTACATTATTCACCCTTTGTTAACTATAAAGACATATATGACATACCTTAACATACGTGACATTGTTATGTTGGATAAACCATTCATAACCTTCAAGTTCAACAACAACAATACAACAGAGAGAAGAGTTGTTTGGGAGTCTTTGTATAGGGGCTCGTATGCCTTCTCAAGTAGAGGTACATCGAGGCTATCATCATCATCATGATCAGATCCGCTTGGACTAAATGTGTGATACAGGAGCATCCTGGGTGTAAGAGCAATCTTGCATCACCCAAAAACATTTCTATTTTTATATTCAATAAGGGCTATTTTTGTGCAGAGCTGCTATTTTTGGAAGGTTACTATTTTTGGTAATTTTCATATGTGCTCAGAATGATCTGATTTCTTTCTTGGAGGTTCATGTTGGTCATATAAGTCTGCCAGTAAAGTTTCATTGCCAGATCAAGTGTATATTGAAAGATATTGAAGATTTTCGATATTGGCAGCAGGGTACAGAAACTTTGAACTCAGTTTTGAAGGCTTTAGAGGCCCCGGATGAGGTCCAAAATTTGGGTGACGAGTGCTTGCGCGGGTCAAGTCTGTAGAGCGCTTCGTGGCATTTCCAAAATGGGGTTATAATATCCGAGCGGGTCAACGGGTGATGACTTATGGTCTTCGGAAGTTGGGCCACCTGAAATGGCGAAAAATAATTTTCTTCAAAATTTCTGTTTGGGTTTCAAAGGTTATCTTGAGCCGACTATGATGTAATAAAATGTAAAATAAAATAATTCTAAGTTTGGTCGGCCTTATTGGCTAAAAATTCTGGAACCTTCCCAGGCGGTGGAAAATTGCCTATATAAGGAAGGCTGTATTATTGTCTTAGGCAGTTCAGAATAGTTCTGGGTAGTAGATCTGGGTAATAGTTCGAGGCTTTGTCCTACAGAATATTGTAAGGGAATGCCCATGTGGCTTTGCATATTGTAATTCTGAAAGTTTGTAATTCCACATTTGTGGAGATAATAAGAAGCCAATTTTCTGTTCTTGCATATTGTTGTTGTTTCTCTATTTCTGTTATGTGTTTGTGGTATTAAGGGGAACACCCTTCATCAAGTGGTATCAGAGCCAGAAGTTCTTGAGTGTGTAAACAGATCGCCGACTGTGAGGCAGTTTGCATCAGGACCGTGGCTAGGGTTTCAGCGCGCATCGCGAAAATGCCTCCACGACGAGAACGTGGCGGAAGAGTTGGTGCTGTGACACCTGAGGTTAGAGAGCTGCAGAGACAAGTGCGAGCATTGCAAGAAAAGATTCGCAGAGGAATGAATCTCAATGTCAGAGATGAAAGCGAGGATGAAGCTGAAGAAGAATATCAAGAAGGAGAAGCCGAAATTGTGAACCAGGAGGAAGAAAGACTTTTTCGGGCCATTTCCAAGATTGGGAAAAGACCTAAGATTGAGGTTCCTACATTTTCTAAAAATCTTAACCCAAAGGAATTGATCGACTGGATCAATGAATGTGAGGAATATTTTGAGTACGAAGATGTTGAGGATCCTGATAGAGTCAAATTTGTGAAGGCCAGATTGAAAGGTCATGCGAAGATCTGGTGGCAAGAAATTCAATTAGAGCGAAATAGAAGAGGGAAAGATAAAATCACAAGATGGGATCGGATGGTGGATAAATTGAAGCGACAGTTCATTCCTGTTGATTATGAGCTTGACCTACTGAAGAAAATGCAGAGTTTGAAGCAAGCAGGAAGATCTGTTCAGGAGTATACAGAGGAGTTCTATCGACTTCTCATCAGAACATGCCACGCAGAAGCTGACAAGGAGAAAGTTGCCCGATACCTTAATGAGTTAAGGCCAAGCATTCAGGAGGAGCTGAATCTGGTTCGAATGAACAGTATTGAAGAGGCATACCAGTTTGCCCTAAAAGTAGAGGAAAAGCTGAACAAGAAGTTTGAGAGCAGACAAAACGGAAGAGGTCGTGGTGGATGATCTGGTGGACGGTCATATGGTGGCCGAAATGAAGATCCGAAAAAGAAGGATGAGGCCAGTAGCAGTCAGAATCAGCGAGGAAATAATTCCAATCGCTTCCAGGATCAGAATAATAGAGATCAGAGAGGAAGAGGAAGAGGACAAGGATCTGGAAGAGGTGGCTTCCGTGGAACATGTTTTCACTGTGGAGAAGAAGGTCATAGGGCATTTGAATGTCCTCAGCGCCAAGGAAGAATAGATAGGAGAAATGAAGGCCAGGCCAGAGTTGCACATGTAGATGAAGATGCCAGATCATCAAATTTTGAAGATGCTAAAAGAGGAGAAACGTTGATTAACAGAAGAGTCCTGTTGAGTGGTGAGAATGAACCTGAGCAAAGAAGGAGCCTGTTTCGCACCAGGTGCAAGTGTGAAGGTAAATGTTGTGATGTGATTATTGATAGTGGAAGCACTGACAATTTGGTGTCAGAAGAGATGGTGACAAAGTTGAAGCTCAAGAGATAGAAACACCCACATCCATATCGGATTGCCTGGGTACAGGATGACCACAAGGTCATGGTCAATGAACAATGCCTGGTGAAGTTCAAGATTGGCGGATACCAAGATGAGGTATTGTGTGATATCATGTCTATGGATGCATGTCATATGTTGCTGGGTAGACCATGGCAGTTTGACAGATGTGCTGTACATGATGGTCGTGCGAATACCTATTCCCTGACAAAGGATGGAGTGCGACATAAGCTAAAACCATTGAAGGAGACTACAGAAAATTTATGTGGTAATGCAAGGATAACTTTTGTTGATGGAAGAAATTTTCTAGATGGTATGAGGCATGAGCATGTATGTTTTGCTTTAATTCCAAAAGCTGGTAAAGAGGAAGTAGAAGATGTTCCTGTAGAAGTTGCAGATATGTTGAATGAGTTTCAGGATATTGTATCTGATAACGTGCCTGATGGATTACCACCAGTCAGGAAGATCAGTCATCAGATGGACTTGATCCCAGGAGCGAGTTTTCCGAATAAGGCAGCACACAAAATGACACCTGCAGAAAGTGAGGAGTTGAACAGACAAGTACATGAGTTGTTACAGAAAGGATTGATTCGAGAGAGTCTGAGTCCCTGTGCTGTACTAGCGGTATTAGCACCAAAGAAGAATGGAGAATGGAGGATGTGTACAGATTCTAGGGCAATAAACAAGATCACAATCAAGTACAGGTTTCCATTGCCACGAATGGATGATATTATGGACTGTTTGAGTGGAGCTGTGTATTTTTCAAAGATAGATCTGAAAAGTGGATATCATCAGATTCGGATCAGAGAAGGAGATGAATGGAAAACTGCCTTCAAGACAAAGGAAGGACTATATGAGTGGTTAGTCATGCCTTTTGGGCTAACCAATGCACTGAGCACTTTCATGCGGCTCATGAATGAGGTTCTGAAAGAATTTCTGGGTAAGTTTGTCATTGTTTACCTAGATGATATTTTGATCTTTAGTAAGACATTGGATGAGCATATGATGTATATTCGTATGGTATTTGAGAAGTTGAGAGAAGAGAAATTGTTGATTAATTTGAAGAAGTGCATTTTTGTGAAGAAAAAGTTAGTGTATTTGGGATTTGTAGTTTCAGCAGAAGGTCTAAAAATGGACCCAGAGAAGGTACAGGCTATCTTTGAATGGCCTACTCCAAGGAGTGCTACTGAGGTAAGATCTTTTCATGGTTTGGCTAGCTTTTACAGAAAGTTTATCAGAAATTTTAGTAGTATTTGTGGACCCTTGACTGAAACAATGAGAGGGGATAGAAAAGAGTTTAAGTGGACTAATGGGGCAGAAAAGAGTTTTCAATTATTGAAACAAAAAATTACAGAACAACCTATTTTAGCACTTCCAGATTTTAATAAGGTGTTTCAAGTAGATTGTGATGCTAGTGGTACTGCAATAGGAGCTGTTATGAGCCAAGAAGGTAAACCTATTGCTTATTTCAGTGAGAAGTTAAATGATGCCAAGAGGAAATATTCTGTTTATGATCAAGAATTTTATGCTATAGTTCAGGCATTAAAGAAGTGGAGACATTATCTGCTTCCTAAGGAGTTTGTTTTGTATACTGATCATCAAGCTTTGCAATATTTGAATAGTCAAGGAAAGTTGAATCAGAGGCATTTGAAATGGGTTGAGTTTTTGCAGAGTTATACATTTCTTTTGAAACACAGAAGTGGAAAGTCTAATAGGGTTGCAGATGCTCTTAGCAAAAGGAAACTATTCCTGACAGAGATGCAGATTGAGGTGGTTGGGTTCAAAGACCTCAAGAATTTGTATCCAGAAGATCCTGATTTTGGTGAAGCTTGGAAAGCTTGTACAGAACCTGTTACTCTAGACAGGACAAAATGGTTGGATTTCATCATCCAGGATGATATAATATTCAGAGGGAGTCAGTTGTGCATTCCATGAAGTTCTATGAGGGAGAATCTCATCAAGGAGAAGCATAGCGGAGGATTGGCTGGATATTTTGGTCGTGACAAAACCCTTGGTTTGGTTAGTGAGAATTATTATTGGCCACAGTTGCAGCAAGATGTGAAGAAGTTTGTACAGAGTTGCAGAGTATGTCAGATGGCGAAAGGAGTGAAGCAGAATACAGGATTGTATCAGCCATTACCTGTACCAGAGAAGCCTTGGGAGGATATCAGCATGGACTTTGTTCTTGGTTTACCGAGGACTCAGCGGGGACATGATTCAATTTTTGTGATAGTTGACAGATTTTCAAAGATGGCACATTTTATTCCCTGCAAGAAGACTAATGATGCTGTTCATGTAGCAGAATTGTTTTTCAGAGAAGTAGTGAGACTTCATGGTTTGCCAAAGACCATAGTTTCAGATCGGGACACTAAGTTTGTTGGATATTTCTGGCGAACATTGTGGAAGAAGTTGAAGACGGATTTGAAGTTCAGTTCATCACATCATCCACAGACTGATGGACAGACAGAGGTGGTGAATAGGAGTTTGGGAAATTTGCTGAGATGTTTGGTTGGAGATAAGCCAACAGGATGGGATTTGATTTTACCACAGGCAGAATTTGCATACAATAATTTTGTCAAAAGGAGCACTGGTAAATCACCATTCCAGATTGTATATGGAAGTAGTCCAAGAAATGCATCTGAATTGAGAAAGATAGATAAAGGAGAAATAAGTAGTGCTGAAGCTGAGGATTTTGCAGAACACTTGAAGAACATCCATGAAGAGGTGAGGAAGCATATTACCAAGATGAATGCATAGTATAAGGCTAAGGCAGATGAGAAAAGGAGGTATAAGGAATTTTAAGTCGGTGATGAAGTCATGGTTTATTTGCGGAAGGAGCGGTTTCCAGTTGGTACATATAACAAGCTGAAAATGAAGAAGTTTGGACCATGCAGGATATTGAAGAAACATGATTCAGGAAACGCATATGAGGTAGAATTGCCTACTGACCTAAATATTTCACCAGTGTTTAACATTTCAGATCTGACAGAGTATCACGAAGGAGGTGTTGAAGATGAGCTCACAACAGCACAGTGGAGTATTCCAGCAACTAGTTCAGACACTAAGGAGATCGAAGACATACTGGACAGTCGTGTTGGCAGAAGCACAAGGAACAGGACATATGAAGAATATCTGGTCAAGTGGAAAGGACGGCCTGTTGAAGATTCATCATGGCTGACAAAGAAGGAGGTTAGCCGTCTTGGTTTTCCTCTGCACACCTGAGTCGTGACAGGGTCACTTGTCAAATTACCCTGGGTGTCTGATGGAGGAGCATCCTGGGTGTAAGAGCAATCTTGCATCACCCAAAAACATTTCTGTTTTTATATTCAATAAGGGCTATTTTTGTGCAGAGCTGCTATTTTTGGAAGGTTACTATTTTTGGTAATTTTCGTATGTGCTCAGAATGATCTGATTTCTTTCTTGGAGGTTCATGTTGGTCATATAAGTCTGCCAGTAAAGTTTCATTGCCAGATCAAGTGTATATTGAAAGATATTGAAGATTTTCGGTATTGGCAGCAGGGTACAGAAACTTTGGACTCAGTTTTGAAGGCTTTAGAGGCCTCAGATGAGGTCAAAAATTTGGGTGACGGGCGCTTGCGCAGGTCAAGTCTGTAGAGCGCTTCGTGGTATTTCTGAAATGGGGTTATAATCGCCGAGCGGGTCAACGGGTGATAACTTATGGTCTTCGGAAGTTGGGCCACCTGAAATGGCGAAAAATAATTTTCTTCAAAATTTCTGTTCGGATTTCAAAGGTTATCTTGAGCCGACTATGATGTAATAAAATGTAAAATAAAATAATTCTAAGTTTGGTCGGCCTTATTGGCTAAAAATTCTGTAACCTTCCCAGGCGGTGGAAAATTGCCTATATAAGGAAGGCTATATTATTGTCTTAGGCAGTTCAGAATAGTTCTGGGTAGTAGATCTGGGTAATAGTTCGAGGCTTTGTCCTACAGAATATTGTAAGGGAATGCCCATGTGGCTTTGCATATTGTAATTCTGAAAGTTTGTAATTCCACATTTGTGGAGATAATAAGAAGCCAATTTTCTGTTCTTGCATATTGTTGTTGTTTCTCTATTTTTGTTATGTGTTTGTGGTATTATGGGGAACACCCTTCATCAAGTGGTATCAGAGCTAGAAGTTCTTGAGTGTGTAAACAGATCGCCGACTGTGAGGCAGTTTGCACCAGGACCGTGGCTAGGGTTTCAGCGCGCATCGCGAAAATACCTCCACGACGAGAACGTGGCGGACGAGTTGGTGCTGTGACACCTGAGGTTAGAGAGCTGCAGAGACAAGTGCGAGCATTGCAAGAAGAGATTCGTAGAGGAATGAATCTCAATGTCAGAGATGAAAGCGAGGATGAAGCCGAAGAAGAATATCAAGAAGGAGAAGCCGAAATTGTGAACCAGGAGGAAGAAAGACTTCTTCGGGCCATTTCCAAGATTGGGAAAAGACCTAAGATTGAGGTTCCTACATTTTCTAGAAATTTTAACCCAGAGGAATTGATCGACTGGATCAATGAATGTGAGGAATATTTTGAGTACGAAGATGTTGAGGATCCTGATAGGGTCAAATTTGCGAAGGCCAGATTGAAAGGTCATGCGAAGATCTGGTGGCAAGAAATTCAATTAGAGCGAAATAGAAGAGGGAAAGATAAAATCACAAGATGGGATCGGATGGTGGATAAATTGAAGCGAAAGTTCATTCCTGTTGATTATGAGCTTGACCTACTGAAGAAAATGCAGAGTTTGAAGCAAGCAGGAAGATCTGTTCAGGAGTATATAGAGGAGTTCTATCGACTTCTCATCAGAACAGGCCACGTAGAAGCTGACAAGGAGAAAGTTGCCCGATACCTTAATGGGTTAAGGCCAAGCATTAAGGAGGAGCTGAATCTGGTTCGAATGAACAGTATTGAAGAGGCATACCAGTTTGCCCTAAAAGTAGAGGAAAAGCTGAACAAGAAGTTTGAGAGCAGACAAAACGGAAGAGGTCGTGGTGGACGATCTGGTGGACGGTCATATGGTGGCCGAAATGAAGATCCGAAAAAGAAGGATGAGGCCAGTAGCAGTCAAAATCAGTGAGGAAATAATTCCAATCGCTTCCAGGATCAGAATAATAGAGATCAGAGAGGAAGAGGAAGAGGACAAGGATCTGGAAGAGGTGGCTTCCGTGGAACATGTTTTCACTGTGGAGAAGAAGGTCATAGGGCATTTGAATGTCCTCAGCGCCAAGGAAGAACAGACAGGAGAAATGAAGGCCAGGCCAGAGTTGCACATGTAGATGAAGATGCCAGATCATCAAATTCTGAAGATGCTGAAAGAGGAGAAACGTTGATTAACAGAAGAGTCCTGTTGAGTGGTGAGAATGAACCTGAGCAAAGAAGGAGCCTGTTTCGCACCAGGTGCAAGTGTGAAGGTAAATGTTGTGATGTGATTATTGATAGTGGAAGCACTGACAATTTGGTGTCAGAAGAGATGGTGACAAAGTTGAAGCTCAAGAGACAGAAACACCCACATCCATATCGGATTGCCTGGGTACAGGATGACCACAAGGTCATGGTCAATGAACAATGCCTGGTGAAGTTCAAGATTGGCGGATACCAAGATGAGGTATTGTGTGATATCATATCTATGGATGCATGTCATATGTTGCTGGGTAGACCATGGCAGTTTGACAGATGTGCTGTACATGATGGTCGTGCGAATACCTATTCCCTGAAAAAGGATGGAGTGCGACATAAGCTAAAACTATTGAAGGAGACTACAAAAAAGGTATGTGGTAATGCAAGGATAACTTTTGTTGATGGAAGAAATTTCCTAGATGTTATGAGGCATGAGCATGTATGTTTTGCTTTAATTCCAAAAGCTGGTAAAGAAGAAGTAGAAGATGTTCCTGTAGAAGTTGCAGATTTGTTGAATGAGTTTCAGGATATTGTATCTGATAACGTGCCTGATGGATTACCACCAGTCAGGAAGATCAGTCATCAGATGGACTTGATCCCACGAGCGAGTTTGCCGAATAAGGCAGCACACAGAATGACACCTGCAGAAAGTGAGGAGTTGAACAGACAAGTACATGAGTTGTTACAGAAAGGATTGATTCGAGAGAGTCTAAGTCCCTGTGCTGTACCAGCGGTATTAGCACCAAAGAAGAATGGAGAATGGAGGATGTGTACAGATTCTAGGGCAATAAACAAGATCACAATCAAGTACAGGTTTCCATTGCCACGAATGGATGATATTATGGACTGTTTGAGTGGAGCTGTGTATTTTTCAAAGATAGATCTGAAAAGTGGATATCATCAGATTCGGATCAGAGAAGGAGATGAATGGAAGACTGCCTTCAAGACAAAGGAAGGACTATATGAGTGGTTAGTCATGCCTTTTGGGCTAACCAATGCACCGAGCACTTTCATGCGGCTCATGAACGAGGTTCTGAAAGAATTTCTGGGTAAGTTTGTCATTGTTTACCTAGATGATATTTTGATCTTTAGTAAGACATTGGATGAGCATATGATGCATATTCGTATGGTATTTGAGAAGTTGAGAGAAGAGAAATTGTTGATTAATTTGAAGAAGTGCAGTTTTGTGAAGAAAGAGTTAGTGTATTTGAGATTTGTAGTTTCAGCAGAAGGTCTAAAAATGGACCCAGAGAAGGTACAGGCTATCTTTGAATGACCTACTCCAAGGAGTGCTACTGAGGTAAGATCTTTTCATGGTTTGGCTAGCTTTTACAGAAAGTTTATCAGAAATTTTAGCAGTATTTGTGGACCCTTGACTGAAACAATGAGAGGGGATAGAAAAGAGTTTAAGTGGACTAATGGGGCAGAAAAGAGTTTTCAATTATTGAAACAAAAAGTTACAGAACAACCTATTTTAGCACTTCCAGATTTTAATAAGGTGTTTCAAGTAGATTGTGATGCTAGTGGTACTGCAATAGGAGCTGTTATGAGCCAAGAAGGTAAACCTATTGCTTATTTCAATGAGAAGTTAAATGATGCCAAGAGGAAATATTCTGTTTATGATCAAGAATTTTATGCTATAGTTCAGGCATTAAAGAAGTGGAGACATTATCTGCTTCCTAAGGAGTTTGTTTTGTATACTGATCATCAAGCTTTGCAATATTTGAATAGTCAAGGAAAGTTGAATCAGAGGCATTTGAAATGGGTTGAGTTTTTGTAGAGTTATACATTTGTTTTGAAACACAGAAGTGGAAAGTCTAATAGGGTTGCAGATGCTCTTAGCAGAAGGCAACTATTGCTGATAGAGATGCAGATTGAGGTGGTTGGGTTCAAAGACCTCAAGAATTTGTATCCAGAAGATCCTGATTTTGGTGAAGCTTGGAAAGCTTGTACAGAACCTGTTACTCTAGACAGGACAAAATGGTTGGATTTCATCATCCAGGATGATATGCTATTCAGAGGGAGTCAGTTGTGCATTCCACGAAGTTCTATGAGGGAGAATCTCATCAAGGAGAAGCATAGCGGAGGATTGGCTGGACATTTTGGTCGTGACAAAACCCTTGGTTTGGTTAGTGAGAATTATTATTGGCCACAGTTGCAGCAAGATGTGAAGAAGTTTGTACAGAGTTGTAGAGTATGTCAGATGGCGAAAGGAGTGAAGCAGAATACAGGATTGTATCAGCCATTACCTGTACCAGAGAAGCCTTGGGAGGATATCAGCATGGACTTTGTTCTTGGTTTACCGAGGACTCAGCGGGGACATGATTCAATTTTTGTGGTAGTTGACAGATTTTCAAAGATGGCACATTTTATTCCCTGCAAGAAGACTAATGATGCTGTTCATGTAGCAGAATTGTTTTTTAGATAAGTAGTGAGACTTCATGGTTTGCCAAAGACCATAGTTTCAGATCGGGACACTAAGTTTGTTGGATATTTCTGGCGAACATTGTGGAAGAAGTTGAAGATGGATTTGAAGTTCAGTTCATCACATCATCCACAGACTGATGGACAGACAGAGGTGGTGAATAGGAGTTTGGGAAATTTGCTGAGATGTTTGGTTGGAGATAAGCCAACAGGATGGGATTTGATTTTACCACAGGCAGAATTTGCATACAATAATTCTGTCAACAGGAGCACTGGTAAATCACCATTCCAGATTGTATATGGAAGTAGTCCAAGAAATGCATCTGAATTGAGAAAGATAGATAAAGGAGAAATAAGTAGTGCTGAAGCTGAGGATTTTGCAGAATACTTGAAGAACATCCATGAAGAGGTGAGGAAGCATATTACCAAGATGAATGCACAGTATAAGGCTAAGGCAGATGAGAAAAGGAGGTATAAGGAATTTCAGGTCGGTGATGAAGTCATGGTTCATTTGCAGAAGGAGCGGTTTCCAGTTGGTACATATAACAAGCTGAAAATGAAGAAGTTTGGACCATGCAGGATATTGAAGAAACATGATTCAGGAAATGCATATGAGGTAGAATTGCCTACTGACCTAAATATTTCACCAGTGTTTAACATTTCAGATCTGACAGAGTATCACGAAGGAGGTGTTGAAGATGAGCTCACAACAGCACAGTGGAGTATTCCAGCAACTAGTTCAGACACTAAGGAGATCGAAGACATACTGGACAGTCGTGTTGGCAGAAGCACAAGGAACAGGACATATGAAGAATATCTGGTCAAGTGGAAAGGACGGCCTGTTGAAGATTCATCATGGCTGACAAAGGAGGAGGTTAGCCGTCTTGGTTTTCCTCTGCACACCTGAGTCGTGACAGGGTCACTTGTCAAATTACCCTGGGTGTCTGATGGAGGAGCATCATGGGTGTAAGAGCAATCTTGCATCACCCAAAAACATTTCTATTTTTATATTTAATAAGGGCTATTTTTGTGCAGAGCTGCTATTTTTGGAAGGTTACTATTTTTGGTAATTTTCGTATGTGCTCAGAATGATCTGATTTCTTTCTTGGAGGTTCATGTTGGTCATATAAGTCTGCCAGTAAAGTTTCATTGCCAGATCAAGTGTATATTGAAAGATATTGAAGATTTTCGATATTGGCAGCAGGGTACAAAAACTTTGGACTCAGTTTTGAAGGCTTTAGAAGCCCCGGATGAGGTCGAAAATTTGGGTGACATGTGCTTGCGTGGGTCAAGTCTGTAGAGCGCTTCGTGGCATTTCCGAAATGGGGTTATAATAGCCGAGCGGGTCAACGGGTGATGACTTATGGTCTTCGGAAGTTGGGCCACCTGAAATGGCGAAAAATAATTTTCTTCAAAATTTCTGTTCAGGTTTCAAAGGTTATCTTGAGCCGACTATGATGTAATAAAATGTAAAATAAAATAATTCTAAGTTTGGTCGGCCTTATTGGCTAAAAATTCTGGAACCTTCCCAGGCGGTGGAAAATTGCCTATATAAGGAAGGCTGTATTATTGTCTTAGGCAGTTCAGAATAGTTCTGGGTAGTAGATTTGGGTAATAGTTCGAGGCTTTGTCCTACAGAATATTGTAAGGGAATGCCCATGTGGCTTTGCATATTGTAATTCTGAAAGTTTGTAATTCCACATTTGTGGAGATAATAAGAAGCCAATTTTCTGTTCTTGCATATTGTTGTTGTTTCTCTATTTCTGTTATGTGTTTGTGGTATTAAGGGGAACACCCTTCATCAATGTGTCATGGATCAATGTATTTATACCATCATCTTCAATTGTGTTTTCTGGTGCATGATCATCATCTTCCATGGGATCATTATCTTCACCTTGGATATTCGCACCCCCATGTTCCTCCATATCATGTACTTCCCTGGGGAGATCAACCTATATAAAATTGATTAACATAAATAAACCATGATCTTCAACTCATCATCAAGTGATTTCATATGTATATAAATTGTTAAAATGATATAATGAACAACTTACCAGTGGATGATAGTCATGCCCCCCTTCAATGTGACCATTCTCCCTACAATGTCTCTTAACTGTTTTGATTAGCAGTCTTCTACGGTTTAAGCCCTTACAAATTTTGCAGGGACAATAACATTTTCCATCACCTTTTCTTTTCAAGTTAGACCACAATCTAGCGATTGTCTCCCTATTTTGTTCTTCACTTATATTATCTGACATGATCGTTCTTCGCAGGAAGCAAAAATTGGGCTATGAAAACTTCGGTCTACAACTTTCAGTGACTAAGCAAAATTGTCAAAAGTACACAAATCTTCTTAGACCTAGTTAAATCCTTTAATATTTTAAAAGTCTAGTTAAAATATACATTAGATTAAAAAATATACAATTTTCGTGCCTGAGCGCGCGGCTACGACTAGTGCAATGGTCTTCTTGCTTAGCTCTAGAAGCTCTCTAGCAATCAAAACATATAAGCTACAAGGCCTAACAGCAATTTCAAAACATATAAGCTACAAGGCAAGACATATTACATGACATGGCAAAAGGATTAAAATATACATTAGATTAAAATATATACAATTTTCAAACCTGAGCGCACGGCTATAACTCGTGCAATGGTCTTCTTGCTTAGCTCTAGAAGCTCTCCAGCAATCAAAACATATAAGCTATTAGAATTCATTAACTTTCCGTAATTGGAAAACTCTATTTGATATTAGACCGTAAACTACTACTATTCTCTCCATAAGAACTAAGTACAAAATTCTTTCAAGTTCACATCCATGATTCCCTTTAGATTAAAATATACAGCAAAAATAAGCTAAAAGTCTAGTTAAAATATACATTAGATTAAAAAATATACAATTTTCAAACCTAAGCGCGCGGCTATAACTCGTGCAATGGTCTTCTTGCTTAGCTTTAGAAGCTCTCCAGCAATCAAAACATATAAGCTACAAGGCCTAATAGCAATTTCAAAACAAGGGTCATCAAAAGAACCAAAAACAATGTGTGCAAACAATACCTTGTGAAGTGGTATAGACAATTAGAAGATGCTACTATGTGCTAGGGAACTTCTTAGAACTGTTGGTATATTCTTACAACTTGTTACACCTGGGATATTCTTCTCTGTAGATGCTACTGTGTGCCATGGTCCAAACGGGCCCATAAATTTGGTTGAATAGCAATACATTCAAGTGGCAATTACACAAGGGACAGTCACTGTGAGATATCCTCATGTGTGACTGTCCTTGTCACAAATGAGGACATCTCACAGTGACTGTCCCTTGTGTAATTGCCACTTGAATGAGGTCAGTCACTGTAAAGACAACATGATAATGTACACATACAATGAGTGTACATTATCATGTTGTCTTTACAGTGGCTGCCCTCATGTTGTATATTCTTCTCTGTAGATGCTACTACGTGCTAGGGAACTTCTTAGAACTGTTGGTATATTCTTACAACTTGTTACACCTGGGATATTCTTCTCTGTAGATGCTACTGTGTGTCATGGTCCAAACGGGCCCATAAATGTGGTTGAATAGCAATACATTCAAGTGGCAATTACACAAGGGACAGTCACTGTGAGATGTCCTCATGTGTGACTGTCCTTGTCGCAAATGAGGACATCTCACAGTGACTGTCCCTTGTGTAATTGCCACTTGAATGAGGAACAAGGAGGAAGTGATAAAATAATAGGGGGGTGATCATTTTAAAATGTGTTGGACACAGATATGTCCTCATTTCTGGGTATTTTAGCTCTCTAACAGCTGAATACCAGATTAAATAATAATGACAAAAGAAAAATAAACCCAACGTACTCAAAAATTGTAGCTGTGATTTTGCGGAGGGAATCTCTCTCGGCGCTGTTGAAAACACAAATGACAACCCGCTTGATTTCATGGAGGGAATCTCTCTCGGTGCTGTTCAAAACACAAATGACAACCCACTTTGTTCAAAACACAAATGATAACCCGCTTGATTTCGCGGAGGGAATCTCTCTCGGCGCTGTTGAAAGCACAAATGACAACGTTCCTTTTTTTTTTTGCACTTATATCCCGACCAACATAAGGTCCATTTGTAATAAAACATGATAATGTACACTTACAGTGAGTGTACATTATCATGTTGTCCTTAGAGTGACTATCCTCATTTGTTGAAGAAGAAAAGCATTAATGTGGCTGAATAGCAATACATTCAAGTGGCAATTACACAAGGGACAGTCACTATGAGATGTCCTCATTTGTGACTGTCCTTACAATGAGTGTACATTATCATGGTGTCCTTAGAGTGACTATCCTCATTTGTTGAAGAAGAAAAGCATTAATGTGGTTCAATAGCAATACATTCAAGTGGCAATTACACAAGGGACAATCACTGTGAGATGTCCTCATGTGTGACTGTCCTTGTCACAAATGAGGACATCTCACAATGACTGTCCCTTGTGTAATTCAAGTGGCAATTACACAAGGGACAGTCACTGTGAGATGTCCTCATTTGTGACTGTCCTTACAATGAGTGTACATTATCATGTTGTCTTTAGAGTGACTGTCCTCATTTGTTGAAGAAGAAAAGCATTAATGTGGTTCAATAGCAATACATTCAAGTGGCAATTACACAAGGGACAATGTCATGAGCCGTGACATATTGAACTTAGTATAATAATAAAATGATTAGATGATATATAATAATCTATTATTAATGGTATATAACAATAATATATAATTATTATCAAAAGATAATAATAATATATAGTTAGCATAATAAGTAATATGTTAATTAAATAATATTAAAATATTAATAAATAATATAATTATGATTATAATTATAATATAAATTAATAATAAATAATTATTAATAAATTATATATATTATATTATAATAATATATTAAGTAATAATATTAAATCAATTATTGATATAATAATTTTAATATATAAATAATATTAATAAACCTCTCAATATAAAACAATATGTTATCACTATAATAATATTTATTATAATATTATTAATATTACTAACATAATTAATTATAATATTTAATAATAACAATAACATTAATAATAATAATAATAATAATAATAACGTTTAAAGCAATATCGAATATCTGTAATTGATATACATCTACATTAAACATCTGCATTATCTATCATGATGAGGAATGAAGAAGTGATACAACAATCACTAGTCATTACACATCGATACCATGAGAGGATGATTAATGAACCAAATACTATGAAGTCAAGATCAACATGATATGAATAAGGGATAGGTCGCTATGTGTTTCAGAAGATGTATTGATAAGCAAGAAGGATAACCATTCATATATTATAAATAATCATTAATTGCACAAGTTTAGACAATGACATATCCGATAAAGCAATATCAAACATGAAGACCCACTAGCAAATATGCACCATCACTTCCTATGTTATCATGACAATAACATAAACTAGATTGAATTCTACTATCTATATCAATAGACACCACATAGGAGGATATCGACTAAAGGATTGAAAGATTATCGATTGTCTGAGATAAACCACATCTTGTAGAAACACAAAAGCATCAATGATTATATCACAAGCTATTGATGAATGAGGCATCAGTCATGGATAATAAGTACAATGTATCCTTAAGTATTAACAGGAATGGAAGTCAATTTGAAGATCAAACTCCATTACCAGCAATCAACCAATAAATGGACAATTATCAGAAAATGATATCGACTTATATCAGAGTAGAAAGATTGGATATAATCATAACAATATGGGATAAGGCAAGAGTTAATATCGATTGACTAAATACTAATGATAGTTAGACCAAACTAATACAAACACAATGGATGTTAACTACTGGTTGCACTACCAATTAGGGAAGATTACCTTCATAAAAAGATTTGATATTGAGTCAATCTGGGAGTTATCTATGATCAGAAAATAATGAAATAATATTATGTGAACTGTCGGATTATGGAAAGGTGTGATTAACAAAGGGACATGGAGGAAGAAACAAGACACGTCTCATTCATAGCATCTCTTCATTTGTTAAAGACAATATAAGAATGCATTCTCATTAGTCACTCAAGGCATCATTAGAACTTTATTTACTTATCCATATTTGGATATACTCAATAGAGCATCTGCCTTTGGCAGTTTGGTTTCAAGTTTATCATTGCAGATCAGAGACAACACCATGATTGCACAGATAGAAAGGATAGTCAGAAATAGCATCAATATTTGAAGTTGCAAGCATATAATTCAGAATCTGAAATAGCAACATATCACTCATAGCGATATTACACATTTGCATAATTACATCATCATATCAGACACAGCAAATACATTGCTGTAAGCAATACTTATTGATTGTATATCGATATTGTTTATATCAGACATAGCATCATTATACTATCACTATAAGTGATAGGAAACATCATATTCATAGCATATTTCATATCATTATATCTGACAGTGCTATTAAACATATTGGTATCAATATCATCTTGCACACATATTGTGATTGAATCTGAAATAGCGGTTGATATCTTAAGTAACCTCCATTACTTAGTTTAATTGTAAGTATCTGATAGAGTAAGTCTGAGAAGTGGAGTAATTGTTCCTGTTTTCCAAGTTAGCCAAAAAGGGGACATTACAGACAATCACTGTGAGATGTCCTCATGTGTGACTGTCCTTGTCACAAATGAGGACATCTCACAATGACTGTCCCTTGTGTAATTCAAGCGGCAATTACACAAGGGACAGTCACTGTGAGATGTCCTCATTTGTGACTGTCCTTACAGTGAGTGTACATTATCATGTTGTCTTTAGAGTGAATGTCCTCATTTGTTGAAGAAGAAAAGCATTAATGTGGTTCAATAGCAATACATTCAAGTGACAATTACACAAGGGACAATCACTATGAGATGTCCTCATGTGTGACTATCCTTGTCACAAATGAGGACATCTCACAATGACTGTCCCTTATGTAATTCAAGCGAAAATTACACAAGGGACAGTCACTGTGAGATGTCCTCATTTGTGACTGTCCTTACAGTGAGTGTACATTATCATGTTTTCTTTAGAGTGACTGTCCTCATTTGTTGAAGAAGAAAAGCATTAATGTGGTTCAATAGCAATACATTCAAGTGGCAATTACACAAGGGACAATCACTGTGAGATGTCCTCATGTGTGACTGTCCTTGTCACAAATGAGGACATCTCACAATGATTGTCCCTTGTGTAATTCAAGCAGCAATTACACAAGGGACAGTCACTGTGAGATGTCCTCATTTGTGACTATCCTTACAGTGAGTGTACATTATCATGTTGTCTTTAGAGTGACTATCCTCATTTTTTGAAGAAGAAAAGCATTAATGTGGTTCAATAGCAATACATTCAAGCGGCAATTACACAAGGGACAGTCACTGTGAGATGTCCTCATTTGTGACTGTCCTTACAGTGAGTGTACATTATCATGTTGTCTTTAGAGTGACTGTCCTCATTTGTTGAAGAAGAAAAGCATTAATGTGGTTCAATAGCAATACATTCAAGTGGCAATTACACAAGGGACAATCGATCACTGTGAGATGTCCTCATGTGTGACCTTTGTGAAGGCAAGTGCCAATTTGTACCCAAGTTACCAATATTGTGGCAAAAGTGGGAATGAAGCATTTAGGGGTCAAATTGGGCAAAGAAGTGTAGAAGTGGACTATGTGAGGTCTAAATAGTCTAACTAAGTCATGGTTAGGGTCTTATGGTGTTTGAACAATAAGTTTTGAACCAAAATCCCAAAGGTTGTAACAAGTTGTCAATGTTGTCATTCACAACATTGACAACATTTGTGCAAGGGAGCATTTTCAAGTAAGATGGTTATGTAACTATATGAAACCATTGAATTAGGCATCAGATCAACTATAAGAGGCCTCCATCGATCTGTGCAAAAGGTTGGGGGGAAAAACATTTGGAATTAAGAAGATTTGTAGAGTAACACGGTTTTAGTGAATTCTTGAGTTTTTTTGTTTCTTTGTTTTCAGTTGATTAATGGATTAGATAGCTCGCAGTGTCTATTGGAAAAGTTAGTACAAGTTGTTTTTTTATTCTGTGTTGTGTTTTTTTTGAGTTTTGAAGCATTCCAACTAGTTTGTTAATTCTTTTGTTAAGTACCCTATCATTGGTTTGAACCAGGCAGGTTGAACAAATGGAGTCTTAGCTCATCATTCCATTGTCAATTTTGTACGGGCTCTTGGAATGGGTGAGGAGACTCCATGTACTATATGTTTGGAAGGAGGGGCCCTGGGAAGCTCATTTTCTATGTTTGTAATGATGTCCTAGGTGAGTCAGTTGAGCACAGTTAGGGATGACAAATCATTACAAGAAGATTACAACAAGTTGAATGCATTGGTTGCTTCAACTAAAATCTCATGGAGAGGTAGACACACATCTAAAGAAGCCCCAAGTCAAATTAGAAGATTGGGTGAGTTTCTTTGGCTGCTAAGAAAACAAACTCTTAGTCAGACTGTCCAAGTTGTGTCAAAATACTTGTTTTCAGGCATGGCTGTAGCAGTTGGTGTACAAAAAATCTAGGAGGAGAAGACCTTAGATATCTTGGAGTTCTCAATAAAGGGCATCTGAATCCTAAGCCCTTTAGGTGGCTTAATATAAACAAAAAGGCTTGACAAAGGCCTAATTGCTAGCAGCCTATTTTTGGGTGCAATTGGCATGGTTTGATGAACCGGATTGAAGTACTGATGAAAAGTATAGGTGAAGGAGTAATATTGAAACCAATAGAGGTCCTAGTGGCCAGCCTCTCCATGGAGTAAAGTTCTAGTTGAATGTGTTTCAATTTGTGAAGACAAGACTAGGAGTGTCCTAGTAGCTAGATTGATATTGAGCAGAGTTCGTTGTATTTCTTGTTGGTGTGCACTAGTTGAAGGAGTGGGATCTTGGGTAGAGATACCTAAAGAGTGTAGGGATAGTTAAGTACCCTATCAAGTCAAAACATTGGCCTAAAGAGACCCTAGTGAAGGATAGGGAGTGAGCAAGACAAAGTGTTACATCAATTAACAAGATCATTTTTTGGTAATTGTGTACATTATCATGTTGTCTTTACAGTGACTGTCCTCATTTGTTGAAGAAGAAAAGCATTAATGTGGTTCAATAACAATACATTCAAGTGGAAATTACACAAGGGAATATCACTATGAGATGTCCTAAGTGTGACTGTCCTTGTCACAAATGAGGACATCTCACAGTGACTGTCCCTTGTGTAATTGCCACTTGAATGAGGATAGTCACTGTAAAGACAACATGATAATGTACACAAGTACCGTGAAGGTAGTCGCAAGTTAGGGCTGTTTCATTGCATACCCGAAACAATGAAGACATTACAGTCCACAAAATGTTTGTGCTTGAAAGATGAACAAATAAAATTAAACTTCTAAATAACCAAAGCCGCTAACAATAAATTCAACACAGATATGTCCTCATTTCTAGGTATTTTAGCTCTCTAACAGCTGAATACCAGATTACATAATAATGACAAAAGAAAAATAAACCCAACGTACTCAGAAATTGTAGCTGTGATTTCACGGAGGGAATCTCTCTCGGCGCTGTTGAAAACACAAATGACAACGTTCTTGTTTTTTTTGCCCTTATATCCCGATGTGATTTCGCGGAGGGTTACGGTGCTGTTGAAAACACAAATGACAACGTTCCTTTTTTTTTGCCCTTATATCCCGACAACATCGCAATTGCAAGTTAGGGTTGTTTCACTGCATACCCGAAACAATGAAGACGTTACGGTCCACAAAACGTTTGTGCTTGAAAGATGAACAAATAAAATTAAACTTCTAAATAACCAAAGCTGCTAACAATAAATTCAACATAGATATGTCCTCATTTCTGGGTATTTTAGCTCTCTAACAGCTGAATACCAGATTACATAATAATGACAAAAGAAAAATAAACCCAACGTACTCAGAAATTATAGCTGTGATTTCGCGGAGGGTTACGGCGTTGTTGAAAACACAAATGACAACGTTCTTGTTTTTTTTGCCCTTATATCCCAATGTGATTTCGCGGAGGGTTACGACACTGTTGAAAACACAAATGACAACGTTCTTATTTTTTTTGCCCTTATATCCTGATGTGATTTCGCAGAGGGTTACGACGCTGTTGAAAACACAAATGACAACGTTCCTTTTTTTTTGGTCCTTATAGTCCGACAACGTAGCAATGGCGACGTTGCCAAATGTATTGTCATCGCAATTGCAACGGTGTCGGGCTATATCTGAAAAAAAAAAAGCCAAAACCGCATGACATTTGCCTGTCGTCGCAAATTGCCGTCGCAATTTCACCCCAAATGTATTAGTGACTACTAACTAATAACCCTTAAGGTTCACTAATCCATTAACTAGTTTAATTATTTAATTGAAATAACTTTTCTAAAATTTATTTATATAAATTAGTGTAGGTAATGAAATTAAGATTTCTATGAATATAAATTAAATAAAAACGAAAAGACAAATAAAGAACTATTATAAACTTTCATCTACTTTCAATCTAATTGAATTAAATTTACCAAGAAATATACCATAACTTAATTTTAATTACCAAAACAAAATAAACATAATGATAAAACATCATGAAGGATAGATTACCATATTTATCAAATTTAATTTACCACCAACATAATAAGCTTTATTATATACTAAAATAATTCTTTAATAAATAAATCACTATCTAAAAGCAAATATATTATCTTTTCAACAAATCCAATTTTTACTAACAAAAATGAGAATAATATGACATTTCAACAAATTCGATCAACGTAATGAAAATATAATTACATTTCTATTAATTCAATTTTTCGCTAACAAAATGAAATTACGGACACAACTTATTCAATTAATAAATAAACTCATAAGAGGAACATAACACTTTAAAGACAAATAATATAATAATGAAAGGGCCCTCCAAACCCTAATTCAAAATTAGGGTTTGAGGCCCAATAAAACTTCCTCTAACCCTAAAATCACTCATAATGTTTTCTCTTTGCTTTGTGTGTGCAGGTTGAAGAAATTTGTAGAGGATAAACTCAGCCAGTTTTCTCTATAGAGTGAGAGGGTGTTCTATGGCAAGAGATCCCTTTCTCTATAAGGGAGTCTCTCATAAACGCACCAGTTAGTTCCCATTTCAATGAAGAAGAAGTGGGTATATTGGTTTTAGAAATAGGCATCTGTGAATATTGTAAATGTTTTCAGATCCGAGAATAGATTTCATGTTTTTCTTTGGATGCTATCATTATACACAGCAATGTAATAGGTTTAAGTTTAAAGATCTAAGCGTTACCAGATCTTTGTTATATACTTTCTCTTCATTAACTTTCATTTAATATTTATGGGTTTGCAAGAAGAAACCCTCTGTTTTATTTTTCTTATCCCAGTAAATATTATCTTTTACTTTTATGCTTTTTCGTTAATGACGTTGTACAGATTAACAAACCCTTAGCCGTGTTTTGTAGCAGCGCTCGAATGTTAACCTTAAATTTATTTTTTTGAAATTCGTTATGGCATTGTACGGGTTTTAAAACCCTTGGTCACGTTTGTAGCAGCGACGATGCAAGGTCACTGTCGTGGCCTTAAGCCACGACAGTGCCCTACACTGACGTGACTTAGAGTCATGGCAGTGAACTGCCACGCGAGGGGTGGGAAATGACAATGGGGCTTCGGCACCAATACATGCGATGAAGTTTTTTTTTATTAATTTTCTTTTTGCTTTTCATTTTATTAAAATGACATTCGATAACCAATTTATTATATTGTATATTATAAACTATACAATATACATTGTATAGTTTATAATATATAATATTTTATTATAAAACATTACTGTCAATTTAGTTTAAGAATATTTTACATTGCAGAATTTAATAGTATATATTTTATAATATACATTAACTTGTATATTATATAATATATATTATTATGATGCAATTTTACAGATTATAAAACAGAGAATTTGATTTTGTTAAATTTAGCTTCTTCAAATATGAAAATTTTCTATTTATTTATATATATTATATTATACAACTTATTATGTATAATATAGTATATACATATAAATATATATACAGGAGCGAAAATGCAAAAATTAAGAATTCAGCGGAAAATTGCCTTGCAGAACCGGCAAGTCAAGCTAGGGTTAATTCATCATGAACGCTCAATACCTAAAAATCTTGTCTCAGCTGCAACTAATCTGCCATCCTCTCCTGTGCTTAATTTGGCCACTCGATCTGCAAGCCCAGAAAAGAAGTTCTCTAGCTACTGTTTTAATTGTTGGTTATACGGGCATAAGTATAAAGAATGCAGAAGAAAGGATGTACGCCATCTTCATCCTTCCTATGAACATCTCGATGATTTTACTGCTAAACAAAAGGCTAAAAGCCTTTTGGAATCTTAGGAAAATGAGAAGTCTTTGGTTAAGATCTCTGCTTCAGCATCGAGCAAATCTCATCTCAACACCAATATCCCTTTAAATCATGACTCTGCTAAGAAAGGTCAAAGCTTGAAGGGTTCTGAGCAAATTAAAACTAGGGTTTCAGATTCCAACTATGGATCCCAAACTACTAGCGGCTATCAGATCATAAATAAGTTAATGGAGAATAAGATCTTCTCTGTTAAATCGTTGGATGAACAAATAGTCTTCTTTGTAAAAACAAATATGCAAAGTTGAGGAGGCCAAACGATGAACTGGCTAGGGCAAAAAATCCCGAGCAGGTCCCACTTCATACTCACTCTAATTCAGGGAAAGATGGAGTGGTATCTGCTCAGGCCCCTTTGGCTCACGATTTTAGTAGATCCACAGCATGGCAAACTATCAATAGAATGAATGACAACCCCGAGACTGCAAAGGCCCTAACATCTAGGGTAATTCCAGCTAAGAGCTCCTACGAACCTCTATCTGCTACGAGGGGAGGAGGATTGCCAGAGGCTAAGGTGTCTTTCGGGGGGAATAAAATAAGAAAGGATGAATGGCATCTGGTAAAAGGCAAAAAAGTGGTAACATCTCTTCCAAAAAAAATTATTAGCAGTAAAATCACTCTAAAAAATTCATTTGATTTTTTAAATAGATATCAAACTCCTGGTAAAAAGCTTTCTAACTTAGCATCTTATCAGAAAAGCGGGGTTTTGAAAGGGGAAGAGGATTCATGGGAGAAATCACATCCGGGTTGTGTATTTACACAACCAGATGTGGGAAATTCCCCCCTCCCCCTTACCAAAACCCTAGGGTTTGAACAGCTAGTTTCACAAGATGCAAATAAATTTGATTCACTACATAGATCCCCTAAAGCATATAGTCCCCCTCATTGTAGGAGGAATAATAAGAAATCTATGTACATGAAACTAAATAGCCCGGTTAAATCTAGAAATGATAAAATCTATACTCCACCGCATAGGCGATCAGGCAATCATAAAATATCACTATCTAATGCATATGAAAATTAGGATCCTAATCATTATATGTTATCATTAGATGACAACTACATCTTGCAAAATCAGAGTGTTTATGTAGAAATAGGTGTTCTATGCAAATGGATAGGGACAGGGGCACATATCAAAGATATATTAAAAGGTTTGGCATCTCTACTCCCCCCAGAGGTTAGTACCACTATCATGGCTGATAATTTTATTTTTGTAGATTGCAAATGTATCAACCTTAAAAAGAAAATATTAGAAGAAGAATATTTAAAGTTCAAAGAAATCCCCTTTTATGTATGTAATTGGTTTCCTTTATTTAATCCAATTAAGGTACCAAATTTCCTGGTAGAAAGAGCAATTGTACTAAGGAACCTACTGTTAGAATGTAATCATTTAGAGATTGTTAAGAATATAGGAAACAAGATTGGTGTTTTTAAAAGGTTGGCTAAAACCAAACATAATCATTCAGATGTTATCATAATAGTTGATTTAAATTATCATGATAAATATATCCCTCCCATTCAGCTGTGCTTCAACTCAAATTCCATATTTATCAATCCCAAAATTTTAGAAAACTTCATAGAAGGTTATGAGGAAAAAGATAGACCCTTCTCCATTAAGGCTAGTGTTGTTTCGTACCACGCCCTGGACAATAATGTAAAGGTTAATTTCTTAAAAGAGGGAGGGGGCTTTGTGATTTCGAACACTGATAAAGAGTATGTAGAGGTTCCACCTCTCCTCATAAATAGAATCAATTCCCTAGTTGTGAACTGCACAGTTCAAGACCCCCTTAAATCCCCATGCCTATAAGAAAGGTGGAAACTCCCCTCTCCAATAATCATGAAGGTATTAGCTCTGGAACTAATTATGAAAATGAGACTGTCAAACACAATCTTCTAGATTTAGATGGTAATGATAACAATGTAAATCAGCTAGATATGAACCTGGCAGATAAGACCATTGAACATGACAAAGAAAAGAAGGATAATATTGAGTGGGAGGAAGGCCCTCAAACAAACCAGCCATTGAATCCCGATTGTTTAGCTACTACAACAGCAACATAAAATAAAGATAAATGTGAAAATGAAGTTAATCAAATTGTAAACTATTTAGGAGAACCACTTATGGATGAGCTAATGGACATGTTTATGGATGAGATTTGCGATTTTGATGAATTGAAATATCAAAAGGAAACCTTAATTAAACTAATTCAGGAGTGTATATTAGAAGAAAAAGAAGAGGAAAACATTAGATTATCTCAACCATCTCTCTCCACTGCTCCAGAATTGATAGACTTAGCTACTGTTCCTCATGATAACTCTGATATATCATCAGGTCTTTTAGATCAAAAGAATAGAGAAAAAGATGAGACTATGTCTATTATAAATAAGGAAATCCAAACTGAAATTTTAACTAAAGATAATTCGTCCAAAGACATAAACGTACTAAACACACCTAACAAGGGGACGGTACAAGAAATCTCAATCCCCGTAGAACTTGAAACTCTAAATTTGGATATTTCAGGGAATTCAGAAGACATAATTGAAATTTTTGGTCAAGAGATTATAGAGAGGGAGGAACTCCCTATTCACATAGAATCAGAGCAAAATAATCTAGATCAGTAGGATAATACTGTCATTAGTTATACCGGAAATTTAACAACGGTTCAGGATGCCATTGATGGCCTCTTTGGGAGCACTAACAAGGACAGACAATTGGGTATAGCCATGAACAGAGGGAGCCTTAGCTCACCTAATATAAACAGAATTAAAAAGAAAAGAGGAAGAAAATCAGTAGTCGAATTAAGATCACTAGATGGTAATGCGGGAAATCAAAGGAAGATTGTTGATATTCTGCACACAAGGAAGGGGAAGTGCCTTCCCAAAGACCAATGAAGGTCACTACTTGGAATGTTAGGGGTTTGAACGCCCCTAACAAACAAAGATTAGTCAAGAGATACCTAAAAAACTTCGAATCAAAAATTATAATGCTTCAAGAAACTAAGTTAAGTAAGGAAGAGAGTATGAAGCTTAGCAACAAACTAGGCATTTGGAGGTCTGAGTTCATGCTCTCCAAAGGTGCCTCTGGTGGCTTAGCTATCCTATGGGACCCAAGGAAAGTAATAGTCACTATTTTACATAAATATGACAATTGGATGACGGTAGAAGTTAATAGTCTTAAATCTAATCTAAAATTTATGCTGACTAATATCTATGGACCTATTCCGAATGAAGAGAAGAGGAAGGTTTGGCAAGAAGTTCAAACCTCTCTCCTATCAAATAACACAGCTACTCATATTCTAGGTGGTGATTTTAACGCTATCTTAGACACAAAAGAAAAATATGGAGGCTTTCAATTTATCTCACAATCCCAGAAAGATTTCAATCTTTGGGTAACAAAAAATCATTTAATAAGTATTAACACTAATAATGGAATCTACACCTGGAACAATAGAAGATCTGGCTTCAGCCACATAGCAGAAAAGTTGGATAGATTTTTGATCAGCAGTAACTCTGATCCCATAAACCAATTAGTTAATGCGGAAATTCTCCCTGAGGCTAGCTTGGATCACTTCCTAGTTAGACTCACAGTTACGGAGAGTTGTAAACCTCATAGGAACCCCTTCAAATTTGAGTTCATGTGGTTCCAAAACCTAGAATTCATCAATTTATTAGAACAATGGTGGAACCAAATTTTGATAAAAGGATCTAAAATGTATAGTCTAGTGGCTAAATTAAAAATTATTAAAAATAAAGCACTGGAGTGGAATAAAAATAACTTTAATAACATATTTACAGAAAAGACTACCATTGAACAAGAAATAGTAGAGCTAAATAATGAAGTAATAGATAAAGGAATGAATGAATGTAGCTATTTAAAAGAAAAATAACTTATGGCCAGATATAATTTGATTCTTCTTAAGGAAGAAATCTTCGAGAAACAGAAATCAAGAGAAACTTGGTTAAAGGAGGGGGACTCCAACACGAAGTTTTTCCATAACTCAACTAACTTTAAAAGAAGTGTCAATAGAATTTCAAAAATTAAAAACAGTGAAGGTCTCCTTGTTGAAAATCCAGATTAGGTTTCTGAAACTTTAGTACAATTTTATCAAAATCTCCTCAATAATAATGCTACATACAACCAAAAAGCTCAAAATGAAATGTTGAGAGCAATCCCCAAATTAATTTCAGAAGCGGATAACAGAATGATAAATGCTAAATTAACTTTAGAAGAAGTTAAAAATGCGGTCTTTCAAATGCACCCAGAGAAAGCACCTGGTCCAGATGGTTTCCAGGCTGGCTTTTTCCAGAAGTGTTGGCACTTCGTGGGTAATGAAGTCTGGCAAGCTGTAGAAGTTACCATAAATTTGGGATCTTTACTATCGAAAATCAACAACACTTTCTTCACCTTAATACCTAAGAAAAATGAAAGCACAGAACCAGGGGACTTTAGACCCATCTCTTTATGCAATACAATTTACAAAATCTTATCTAAATGTTTGGCTAATAGACTCAAGACACTTCTTCCCATTATCATCTCTGAAGAACATGCAGGTTTTGTAGCCAGCTATTCTATTTTAGATGGCATTATTATTTCCCAAGAATTGGTACATACTTCCCAAACTATCAAGATTCCTAGCATACTCATTAAAATAGACATTCAGAAGGCGTATGATAAAGTAGACTGGACCTTTCTCTATAAGTGCCTAGAGGCCTTCGGCTTCTCAAAATAATGGACTAATATTATCTACAACTGCATTTCCACCCCCAAAATTTCTATTCTTATTAATGGCACTCCAGAAGGCTTTTTTAGTATTTCGAGGGGCATCAGACAAGGAGATCCATTGTCTCCTTTCCTATATGTGATTATGGCAAAAGCTTTAGGTAGAACTATCAGTAAGAGACATCAGGAAGGTAAAATTTTAGGATTAAAGGCATTGGATAATGTTCCTAATATTACCCATCAACAATTTGCTGATGATACCATTCTCCCAGGCACTGCTTCAGTATCCGAAGCCAAGGCCTTTAAAGATACCCTTGACCTCTACATGAAAGTGTCTGGTCAATAGCTAAACCCAAATAAATTGAAAATCTATTTTCTAAATACTTCTCCGACATTGGAAAAGGAAATTTGTAAAGTATTCGGTATAATCTAGGGAAGTTTCCCTGTAAGTATCTAGGAATTGAAATAGACAAAGGCATCCTTTCCTCCAAACTCTGGCAACAAGTGATCACTAAAATCCAGAACAAGAAGAGCACATGGAAAGGTAGGTGGCTTACAAAGGAAGGCATAACTACAATGATCAAGTCAGTACTCTCAGCCATCCCCACGTATCAGATGTCAGTTCTTCCCCTCCCGGTTAATGTTAAAGATAAACTAGACAAAGTTTTTAGGGATTTCTACTGGCAAGGCTCTTCAGAAGGGAAAAAGCCAGCTTTAATTAAATGGTAATCCCTCTGTAAACCTATCTCCAAAGGAGGCTTGGGTATTAAAAATTTACTATGGAAAAACAAAGCCTTGGGTGCCAAGCTGATTTGGAGATTATACAAGGAATCTAACAGCAAATGGGCCTCGATTTTATTAAATAAATATATACCATGTGCAGATCCTATCAACATCTTCAGAGTCCAATCTCACGTTAAAGGATCTAGGATGTGGAAATTTATCAAGGATTCCAGAGGAATCATTAATAAATTTCTCTCTTGGGACGTAGGTAATGGGGAGAAAGCTTTATTTTGGGATGACTCTTGGGTAGGCCTTCCCCCCCTGATTTCTCTCAATTTTTCCCCTAATTTTATAGATGAATGTAAAAACAAGATTGGATTGTATCTTTCTAACTATCTCAGCCTGGATATGGATCTCCCTTTTAAATTCATTTACACCGACACATTTTCATTTTTAGAAAGCCAAAGACTTGTCAATATTATCAATAGTAGAGAAGTTGTTCTTAAAAATAGACCTGATAAGCTGATTTGGGCTAGAGCGAACAATGGAGAATATTCAGTCAAAGAAGGCTACAAGACTATATTAGCTGAGCAGAAGATGGATAATTTAGATATGCCCCTGAACCTTTGTTGGAATAAAACATGTCTGCCCAAAGCCAGGATTTTCCTTTGGGCAGCCATGCAAAGGAGGATCCTCACTGTAGATAGAATCACCAAGTTGGGGTTTGAAGGGCCATCCCATTGCACTCTCTATGAAAAGCACACTGAGGATGTTGACCACCTTCTACTTAATTGTGAATTCACACAGCATTGTTGGAATTGGTTATTGCAATCTCTTGGATGGCAATTCGTGTTCCACATGGATCTTTTGAGTACACTTAAATCTTGGCCAGCTTTATTTAAAGACAATCTCTACAAAGACATCTAGATTGTAGCCCCCTCCATATTAGTCTGGGAAGTCTGTAAAGAACGGAACAGGAGAATATTTACTAGGAAAAAACTAGAATGTAGGTCACTCATAAATAAAATAGAAATATCTATCTCGGAGTTAATTAATTCATCCCTAAGGGATCCAGTCTATTATGAGGATTCCTTCAAAAGCTGGGACAACAAAATTAGATTGCAATGGCCTAACTTGTGGGTACCTCCCCTCTATGGGAAAGGAGGGAACAAAACCAAATCAGATCATGCAAATTGCAAATGGACCCCTCCAGATGAGGGTTGGTACAAACTGAACTTTGATGGGGCATCAAGGGGAAACCCAGGTAGTGTAGGGATTAGTGGAATTATCAGGAATTGGAATGGTGAAACTATAGCTAGCTTCTCCTGCCCCATCAACCCTACCACTAATAATATGGCAGAATGCAAAGCAGCTTTGGCTAGTTTAATTATTTGTAAGGATCTTAATATATCCAATCTTATTATTGAAGGTGACTCTCAGATTATAATCAATGCTATTCGATCTAAGAAGACTCCTAATTGGACTCTAAATGCTAAAATAGAGGAAATAACTTTAGTTTTAGATAGTATTACCAATTATGAAATCAAACACACCCACAGAGAAGGCAACTCTGAGGCCGATAAATTAGCAAATTTAGGTGCGGATGGAATAATAACTTTGAATAAACTCGAACTTCAACCCCGGGATACACTCAGCTAAAATACTTCCTTGATATTGGATTATAAATAAAGAGACCCACTCATTAATTACACTCACCCCAGTAATTAAAAATTAGCATCAACAATCTAGGTTCCTGTTCCCTCTTACCCGGTCAATTATGTAAGCTTTAGTAACTAGAATCATGGTATACTTAACATTTATATTATGAAGATATTCATGAATACCTATCCCTCCCCTCTGGTAGACAGTATTCTTCCCCTGTTATGGTAATATTATTAACTCAATCGATGGGCTCATTTAAATTTTAGAGCAATGTGTCACATGTTGAAGATTCAAGGGATTATAACATTAACTCAAGCATATGTATCTAAGGATTATAACATTAATTCAAGCATATGTATTAAGGGAATGTACCTTTTTCCCTCATCTTAACCCAAAGTAGATGGCTTACATACAATTAGCAGACCAATCCCAATTATTCCTAAGCCATATAGATCCTTATACTCTAGGTAATGATTAAACCTATACCTCGTTCCATTCGATGTAATGATTTCTAATGCTTCCCATACTAAACATGTCTTCTTGGAATTGGACATATGGATAGCTATCATTATCAAAGCAGGGATGAAGGTGTCGTTGCTGGTAATGATCGCCAGTTAGTATCAATACAGCTAATAGCGCTTTGATATTAATATAACCATTATAACTAATACACCTTGGTCCCCTTCTTTACAATTCTGGTGGCGAAGTATAGATGCTTCACAGGATATGAAAAGGTTATTTCAATATCAGTTGTTTATAATCCCCTCATTGATATCTCCTGCCAATGATTCAAAAAACACATAGGTTTTCATAGTTCATTTGAACAGGCTAGCCTTTGAAGCATGTCGATTCTTGTAGCATCTTTGTAATATTTATACATATACTTGCCCTTATAGAATCCCGGGTATCAACATTCTTAGTGGCTAGTGTTTACTACTCATACTCATCATGACCAGTATAGATTATCATCGATGTTCTATAATGATAGGTAGTGTTTAGGTCCTATCTTCTCCTCCATTTCTTTTCAGAAGTTGTAGACAGACTAGTGCTAGACTACATAAATTTTGAGAGCTTAGTAGGATCGCCTGTTCTAGTTTTTCTAGCAAGCTTATCCAGCTCCTGAATGGTCCAAACATGGAGACTAAACTTCTAACTTTCTACACTAAAGCTGACAGAGCTATGGCCTTTAGAGGCCTAATTTACCCTAAAAGATGGAATCAGATGTTGAATCCACTCCCAGACTCAACAAGGAGGGCGATTGTGAAGGCTATAGGGGACCAGCACTTCAATAACACTTTTACCTACATAACAAACAGAGGGTTTATTGGTCAGTTCATAGCCCTTTCAACCTTTGCAAGCAAAAAGAAAGAGGACATAATAGCAGTAGCTAGGGAAATCTTCTTAGATGAACACCTGGGAGGTATGGAGAAGATGGTCCATTGCATTGATCAAAACCTCACAATCCCTTACCCAGAAAGAACTATGCAAACTTACATTGAGGATTTGGATAAAATCCCTCAGTCTGATAGAATTGCTCTCATGACTTTTAAGGATGAAGACATTTTTGATGACCACTGGTTGGAGATGGAAAGAAATACTGATTACCTCTTCAAAGAAGTAATGGAGGAAACTATGGACACAAAGTGGCAGCTGAACTATTGGAGGAATTAAGGTTTTGAAATCCCGGCTTTCCTAGATGATAAGCTTCCTGAAAATCTCCATATCATAGCCCCGGTAGTGCCCAAACGCACCAAGAAAGTGAATAAAGGTAAGGTAGAAGAGGAAAACATTGTAGTAATGGTCAAAGACAACAATGCCTAGAAATGTACCGCCATTCAAAAGGCCAGCTTGGAGTAAGACCAGATAGGAAGGCTCTTGTGAACACTATGTACATAGTATGTACAATTTTCTCAGCTCTAGAAAGGCAACCAATTTTCGTAACTAACTATGATGATCTGTAAATAGTCCAAAGGATATATAGTAACAAGGACATTTTTGGATGTATGGCAGTCTAATTAGCCGGAATGGCTTTAGATACTTTTTTAAACTCAGTATAGATGTATATACAATGTACACTTTCTTGAATAGTATATGAAGGAGTACTCATGGTTGTGATTTATTCATATGTCCCTCTTTAAGATCGAATTATAATAGTGAGAAACCTTTACTCTTACTCAGTAAGCATCAAGGCAATATCCCATCAGATTGCTATAATTTAGTGTCAAGATTGAAATAGCTAAGTTGGTTTTTTAGTTCTTTCATCTGGATCAGGTTTGTCAATACCTATGGCTTAACAGAGTAATTATAGTAATCTCATTTGCTAAAATTAGTCCACAAGCGGACCATAGCAATCAAATAATGGCTATACTCTGCTTGTCAATATGGGGTTGGAGTTAATCATTTCAAATCGATATATGTATGATCTATGATGCAAGATTGGCTCCTTTACAACTTTAATCTAAGCCAACATATTCTCTTATGAGGGCGACAGATTCAGGGTTAGTTCCTACCACTAAGAAGAATTGATCCCCGAACAGGGCTTTTCAAATTCATATATATGAGTTTATATATATATATATTTATATATATATATATATATATAGACTTATGTATACATTCTGTATAGTCACCAACGTAGCTAAGATCTTAGTTTAAAGGCCTGAGTGATCCTAGCCTTTAATGAGAGTGATCCCAGTTACTATATATATATATATATATATATATATATATATATATATATATATATATATATATATATATATATATATATCAGCCTAACCGAAGGAGTTAGTCCTTAAATCAGCATGAACTCTGTAAGATACTCCCAGTTCCTATATATATATAAGCCTAACATTAAGTGTTAGTCCCAGTACTGGAGGACCATTTGTAGAGTTGCAGTGAATTCTTCTATTTTCTCCTTCCTAGGCCACTTATATGCCTCTCCAAATGTGCCATTTTTTATATGCACGAAAATGGAAATGTTCCCTAAGTTGTCTCTTATTTTGATATGTGGAAATTCATCCCAAACCTTAGAGAGGGGCAAGTGTCACCTTTGTCTTAGATTTAGAAACCTAATAGTATTGGGAAGAGAGTGGAAGGAAGAATGTTTTTAGGGAGAAAGACTTAGAAGTATGAAAGTTAGTTCATTCTTGTCATGCTAGTGGGGAGAGAAAATTAGAGGAGTTCTTGAGAGTCTTTGCTTAGTAGATTTGTGGATAGCAAGTTTGGTGCCAAGGGAAGCTCATCTACAACTCTCAATTCAGCCTTGTCCTTGAAGGAGGTTGGTGGTTTTCAAAATCTTGTTATTTATTTGAACATGCTTGAAAGGAATGTGATTATGTGAATAAAATTGTAATCTGTTTTACTATGTGGGAACCTTCTTATTGTTGTTTTTCCCTTTGAGCTTTTGTTTCAACCTTGTTGTTTCTTGTAATTGTTCATGTTATGGGTGTGCAAGTTCAGTCCTCATCCTTGGGAGGAAAGTAGGAGAACTTGGGGTGAAGGGCCTAAGTTGGGATTTCCATTTGTATGAGTGCATGGTTGTATGGGCAACTATGATAACCTTCTTATGCTGTCTGGGGGTCATAAGGGTGATTGGGGGTCATAAGGGTTTGTTGTTTTGCTCATGGGTTTGAGTTGTTTGGGTTGGAAGGGCCTTGTGAAGGCTGATATTATATGTTTTATCTATTGTTTTATAATAATTTTGGTGACTCCATTTGGAAGATTCCACCTTCACCCATTTTATGGATTCTATGTATGAATCCTTTGTGCAAGATTGGGGAGGGAGTTTATTGTGAAAATCTGTGTTCCTAATTATGCCAAAATATCTATGTTTTGTGTTGCTTGAGTGTATCCTATCCTATCCTTGTTTCCCCAAGCTCAGGGGTGGCCATGTAATGGCCTAGGCTAGGAGGTGAGCCTCCATGGCCATGTGAAGAAGGTCTTATGTTTGCAGGTCTTGGTTCATGGCTTAAAGGAGAAGACCAGAACTGATGGTTAAGGATTAAATTGGAAGTTCCTAAAGATGTTTTCAAGATGTCTCTGGTTGAGAGAACATATTCTTTATAATTGTTTAGTTCTGCATAAAGATCCTGTAATAGTAATAAAGCTAAACTTTAGACTAGTTGGTTAGTGGTTTTCTTGTATAGAGTCAGATTATTGTTCTTCTAAAATAAGTCCTAAATCTATATCTTTTAACAGAAGTCTAAATTCAATTCTCTATTGTAAATTAAATAAAATAGTTATAAAACTGGGAGTGTTAATTTATTTATTATCCAGAAAATGATGAAGTTCATGTAGCAAAGAAATTGTTATTAAGTTCTTGTAGCAAAGAATTAGTTTTTAAGTTCCTGTAGTAGAGTGTTTGTGTTTTCAGCTTTACTATGATTACCATTAAATAATGAGATTCCTGTAGCATATAACTTGTTATGGAATTTGTGTTTTCAAAATGTTTACACAGTTTAAATTCCAGGGACATAAAATTTTGGAAACTATTTGCTTGTTATCTTTTATCAAGTATTGCAAATAAAGTACAAACTGTAGATGACTACAAAAGACTAAATCATTATTGAATTGGTGAATTTGAAAATTAGTTTAGAATAATCATGCTGAAAACTTAAATGTTATAGGAAGGAAAAATAGTAGCATACTTTAGCTGTTATGATGCATTATGAAATAAAAGGAAATAATTTGATTATTCTAAATCAGTTGATCTTAATGAATTGTTGCTAGATTCCTAAAGTATTTTTTATTACTGTTTTATAAACTTCATTTTCATCTTAAAATTCTATTCCTATCCTTAAGTCTGCTATTTAAAATTTAGATCTTTGTATATGTATGTATGTATGTGTATATATATATATATATATATATATATATATATATATATATATATATATATATATATATATATATATATATATATATATATATATATATATATATATATATATATATATATATATATATATATATATATATATATATATATATATATATATATATATATATATTATCGATAAAAGGCTGAAGCCCTGAAAGTTTTTTATTAATATAAATAAGAATTACAGTGTGACCCCACTCGTTGCAGGCGCTGGTAGGAAAGAGCGAGGCTGAGAAAACCTCTAGCCTTGTCCGGGACCATAGGTCTTGTACTTATACAAAAATTACGTGGGCATACCCACGACTCGACAATCGTCGAGATTTGTTAAAACATAGTTCCTGTGGGCATACCCACGGTTTAAAAACAATCGTTATTTCTCTATAAATACAAGCTTTCAGTGGGCATACCCACTGCTAGACAGAATTGAGGGTTGAAGTTACAAATCTAACAATGCTGTTATTAAGGATACAACTTTAAATTTCATACAATTGTATCATTTGTTGAAGATTTTCACTTTATGATCTTTAGTAATAAAATGATATGATTGCTTGCTAGGTATTGTCCATCAGTAATATGTTTTCCTTCCTTTTATATTGGAAAAAAGAGATGATTGTTCTCCATATGGTTCTCGTACCTGAAAAGCAAGACAAAGGAAAACTTCCATCTCCACTGGTTAAACCGCATTAGACAATAAAGACTTCATCAATTTGCATTTAATATAGGTGATTAGGGATTCCAAATAATAAAAGATTTCCTTCAAGTCAGAGAATTATTATACAAAGAAGATATTTCTAAGATTACATTGAAAATTGTGCTTTATACCATATTATCAAAGGTCCATAAGGTTCCTATTCACATTTAGATTGTTTGATAACATAATAAAAAGAATAAAAGGCCAGATATTATTTAAATTCCTAGCAGATTAACTTCATATGACTGTCATCGTAACAAGAGGGAAATATGCCTTAACTAGGATTAGAAAATTTTAAACATTCTATTTAAGTACACAATCTTAGAGTTCATTGCTATAAAGTGATGAACTGGACTTCTCTTAATTCTGGAAATCCAAGATATCTTAATTTTAAATTGCTAATAGGGAACCATGGTATTTAGGATAGAAAGGATGAGTTTATATATATAAGAATATATTCCTATAAATATATAAGAGAACATATAACCATGTGTAGGTATAGAGGGAAGAATGTACTGGGATGGCAGATAAATATGAGGTACGGGTAGAATTGGGAAGCCAGTCTCTGAATTGACTGACTCATAAAAACCAAACCTATATATATATATAAATATATATATATACTGCTACCAGTATATATATATATCAATTCCCAGTTTAATAATTAGAAAGAAATAGCCAGAGGGATAGCACGATCAATAGTATATCTAGACTCTCCTATTAAAGATAAATGGTTTGCAGCTTGATCTAAGTAGCCCGACTACCACCAATTGGGAAAATCAGCCTATCTGCTACTAATGTATAGCCCCCCAGCCCAAGTCCTAACCTTGGGGCACTAAGATTCAACCCAAACCTCATCATAGGGCTCCACAAAACCTCTCAAAATACCCAATTTATAATGCATCCGAAAATGGATTTTTGTTTTCAACAATTCTTGATCCTCTAAACCACCTACCTAGCTTGGGAATGCTCAAGGCTAACTAAGGAGAAGGTGGGGTCCAAAATCCACTCAACATGCCACTACATCACTAAGGTGTCAAGTGACACATCACAATAATACACATCACAAACACATGTGGCATGCCTTGTGTGCAAAGACATTTAAACATTTTTCACAAAGATAAATATTTACTTACAAACATATATATCAAACATTGTCAACCATATACACACAGTCATCACATTTATGAAAGAAATCACGATACGATGAGGTCGTACTCTTCTAGAGTTGACCTTGGCTTTCAACTGATTGCACTTTGATCCTATCTTGTTTCCCCGACTTATAACCATGGCCATGTCCCTGCATGCTCAAACTCGATGTTAGTACATTATAAAATCTTGCATCAATAATCATTTCAAAAATAAAGTAGTAACATCTAACTAGACAAATACATATATATCTACATCATAAAACATTACATATTCAGCATAAGCAAGTAATCCTAAACTTATCATAGAACCATGATTCCATCAATGATCATAAAACTGAAAGATAACATAACAATTGCAAAGTCCATATATCATAGATAATCTTGATATCAAAATGAGCATATATAAAGAGTACGACTAGAGTGATCATCAAAAAAATCTATAACAAACAACTCATAAGGTCCAAATGATAGCATATATAAACCAAAATAGATCAAATGTCTATACTCAAGGTATCATCCTGATGAATCAAATGTCAAAATGAAAGTCGAACTAGGATGGGTCGAGACAGGACCTCACACATTGTTATTCAGATATCTTATTTAAAGAACAATTGTATCTATAAGAAATGTTGCTTTAATCTCTATTATCGAGTTACATAGCTATAAGTATTATAATGCTCAAAAATTAATAAAATAAATATAATTACATTAGAATAACTTAATAAGGAGATATGAAAATTGATCGATGAAAGGAGCTCTGCTTAGCGAATTAGCAAATTTTGCAAATTTTGCAAAGGCTCCTTTATGGTGGCGATCTCCGGTAGGTTTGAACGGAGCTACAGGAGACAGCTGGAAGTCCCCGATCGCAATGTCAGTCTAGGTGTAGTCCTCTCCAACCTCTACTTTAATATGGTTGATTTTCTTGGTTCTCAATCTCCCTCGCTCTACCGCTCGGCAAAGTCCGTACCCCCTAACCCCTCTCCCACTGTGCTGAAGGATGCCAACATTAATGGCGTCTCTATTAATATCCCTAACCCTACCTGTAAACCAAAAACATTTTCTGAAGCAGTGGCCAATACAACTGGTGTTGTCGATGAGAAAGCCAAGTTTAACCTTGCAGGTGCCAGTGCCCATGATGTCGCTGTTCCCGGTAAGTGCTCTACGGTTCCTTCAGCCCCTTTCTCCATCGCTCCTAATCCTGAAATGCTTGCTGAGATTATTAAGGAGAAGAATAGGTTAAAGAAGACTGCGATTTTCTTTTCTGCTGTTGAACTTGATAAGTGTCCTCAGAAATTTCTTGATGACTGGTTTCACAATTTTTGGAATCTCAAAATGGGCTTTCACATTTCTTTTTGCTGGCAGATCCAGAAGGGTTTATTTGTGATCTTCTTTGTTACTCATGAATCTCAATTTGAAGTCCTAAAAATGCAGTATTGGACCATAGGATCCACTTCTTTCTGTGCTTTGGCTTGGTCTCCTAAGGTTGTGCATGAAGAAGTTCTTGCCCTTTTGGCCCCTAGATGGATACTAGTTAAAAATGTCCCCCCCTTTTTATGGTGATTCTTGCCTCAATTGCTTGAACTGTTGGGCAAAACCATCTGAATGGATGACACTGTTAGGCTGGTGCCGCATATGGATGCCAGAGTCCTAATCTCTTTGCAACCAGGGAAGGAAATCCCTGCTGACATCTTTGTTAACATCATGGAAGAAAATTTTGTGTGCCTTATTGAAATATTGGGAGGTCTAAATGCTTGTTTCTTATGTCGGAAAGAGGGCCACCTTAGAAAGGATTGCCCCATTATTAAAAAGAATCAAAACCCTGCTAAAATCTCTCAACCTGCTAATTTGACCAACCCTAATCTTCCTCCTTCTGTTAACAAAAACACACAAGAGGAAACTGCCTCCAAACCTCCTCCTACTCTTGATTCAGCCTCTCCTACTCCCCATACCGCTCAAATCTCTTTCCCTTTTTTGGACATGGCTATTGATGAGGCAAACATTGATGATGGCTTCCAAACCGTCAACAAAAAAAGAAGGCAAAAGGGTAATAACATTAACTGTCCTAGAACTTTGAATCCTGCTTCCTCCAGAAATCTCCTTCCCCAAAGTCCTCTTGTTATCCCTCATGTGGTTGAAATTAGTAGTGACAACCCTCCTTGCTCCCCTGTTGTTTGTTCCAACAACTCCAGCCTGAATATCTCTTTAGGAGCATCTTGGAAGCTCTCGCAAAAAGTTTTTAAAGAATTAAGTGATGATTGTTCTTTAGAAATCATCCCTGCTATTAACAACCCCCCCGGTATGCCCTCTATGGAAGTGGACTCCCAATCTGAAAATGAAGATGATCCTAAAACTAATACCCTTTCTTCGAAATGCAGGGGAAGGCCTCTAGGATCTAAGAATAAAGCCTCTGGTAAGAAAATAGGGGATAGTTCTACTAAGGCTTTACCCTCAGTTGATGAAGCTGGTGTTGTGTGCCCTACTCCCTCTAATGTTTCCTCATGAATTGTATATCTTGGAATGTGAGGGGTCTTGAATCCCCGGATAGGAAAATTGTGATTAAGCATTTTCTTAATTCTTTTAGCTCTATGGATTTCCTCATGTTGCAAGAAGTTAAAGCCATTAGTTTCATGCTTGAAACCAACCTTAACTTTATATGGAATAATGCGATCAAATTTTGCACTAATCATAATAGAGGCAGAGGTGGAATTGCTCTCCTCATTAGCCCCAAATGGGGGAATTATATAACTGCCAATGGCACCTCACCCTGCCAGAGAGCTGTCTGGATTACTATTAATCATAATAATAACATATTTGGTATTTTCTTTGTTTATGCCCCCAATGACTCTAAGGAGAGGGCTAATCTTTGGAAATGGATGACTACCCTCCCTGATATCCCCTGGCTGGTTGGAGGAGATTTTAATATGGTTGAGTCCCAACAAGATAAATCTAGACGTGCTCCTTTCATTTGGAAAGATAATGAAAAGGTTCACTGGACCAAGTTAATTAATACTAAGACTCTGTTTGACCCTTTAGCTGGCAATAAGGCCTCTAACCTTGGGATATGGCACACATGGTGCAACTTCCAATAGGGCCACTCCCGGATCTATTCCAGACTTGATCATTTTTATGGTAACAAGAATGTCTTCTCCTTCCTCCTTGACAACCAAAATAGCATTGTCCTTCTTACAACCACTACCCTCTCTGACCACCATCCCATTTCTACCCATGTCAACCTCAACTTTGCCCCTGTTCACCCTAGGACATCTAATCCCAAATTCATTCTGAATATTAGTCTCCTTCTTGATGAAGATATCCTTGTTGCCATTTAGATTATTCGCAATATCAATAAGGTTAATTTCCCTGACTTATCCAAGACTGACAGATGGAAGGTCAATCTCCTAGCTTGGCAATGTCTCCTCAAAACCATTGGTCAAAAGAATGCTAAGGATTATAGGTTCATTGAAAAATGTCTCTCCTCTGATCTCCAAGAGGCTGAGAGCAATGTTTAGAATGATTCCTCCAATATTGACCTTGTCTCCTAGGTGATCTCTGCTAAGGATGCCTTGAGGAAACATTAACAATTTAGAATCCGTGGTACTAAAATCAAATCTCATGCTCATTAGATCCAGAACGGGGACCATGGTTCCAAATTTTTCTTTAACCTTTTAAAGCAAAAGCAAACCAAGGAGTCTATTGACAGACTCCTAATTGACAACCATGATATCTTGGATCTTGTTATCATTAACCAAGCCTTTGCTGATTACTACAGGAGTCTCTTCACCTCTGAGGACTCTAAGGAGGCTACTGATCTTAGGAATAAGTGTAAACTTCTTATCCCCAATAAACTGGATAATGATGATATTACTATCTTATCTAAGGATATCTCTTTGGATGAGGTAGAAAATGCTATCAATTCTCTCAATAATGATAAGGCCCCCGGCCTTGATGCGCTCCCTATTGAATTTTATAAGGCCAATATCAGTTGGATCTGTAAGGATTTACATGACATTTATTTGGAAACTATGGATAATGGTTCCCTTGGCCCTGAGATTAACAATGGCATCATTAAACTTCTTCCCAAGGATGGGGACAAAGCTCTTATAAAAAATTGGAGGCCTATCACCCTCCTCAATGTTTCCTATAAGATTTTGGCCAAGATCCTGGCCCTCAGACTTGTTCATATCCTTCCTAAGTTTGTTTGTGCTACCTAGACTGGTTTTATCAAAGGTAGATCATATATTTTCAAAAACTTAATTACTAGCTAGGAAGCCATGGATTGGGTGAAGTGCTCTCATCAGAACTCTGCGATGTTACTCCTAGACTTCAAAAAATCCTATGATAGGGTTGAGTGGAATTTTATCATCATGATGCTTGAAGCCTTTGTTTTCCTGGCCTTCTTTTGTAACTTAGTTCAGGTTTTGCTTAATGATGCCTCTACCTAGGTGGAGGTCAATGGTTCCCTCTCCAATCCCTTTCCCCTTGGTCGATCTATCAGACAAGGATGTCCCTTAGCCCCTGCTCTATTTGTCATAGCTTCAGAAGCCCTTTACATTATCCTCAGGGATAATACGCTTTCCCCTATTGTTAGAGGCCTTTATCTTCCTAACAATGATGAGCTTATTAACTATCAGTTTGCTGATGATAGTGCCTTATTTTTTGAGCTTACCAACAATAACTTTGAAGCCTTGCAAACCAAGCTTAATATGTTATGTTCTATCTCTGGTGCTCATATTTCCCAATCCAAATCCATTTGCCTAGGGTGGGAAGAGCAACCTCCTATTTGGTTCAATCAGTATAACTTCCAATGGGGCGGACCTCAGAAAATTATTAAGTATTTAGGTATCCCCTTCTCTATTGAGCCTTCCCTCAAAGACATGTGGTCTTGGATTCAGGAAAAAATTAATAAGAAGCTGAATAAGTGGCATAACAGATCTTTATCTCTTGCTGGCAGGATTCAAGTTTGTCAAAAGATGTTGTCTTCATATAGCATATACTACTCCTCTGCTTGGATGTTCAGTAATTACCAAATTTTGGAAATTCAAAAGGCCATTAGGAGCTTCCTCTGGTTTGATGGTAAAGGCAATAGAAAAATGCATGCAGTCAAATGGGACTAGTGTCATACTGACAAACTCCTTGGGGGGATGGGGCTTAAAGACCTTAAAACTCAAGGTATTGCTTTATCCGCCAAATGGATCTTTCATTTTATGGATGGAAACACTCCTTGGAAAGTGTTGGTTAGGCATAATATTCAAAGAGGCTTTCCTAAAAAAGCTAGAACTTGGAGAAATCTCCCTTTTTGTGACTTAATTGTTGGCAACTTCCCCGTCATTATCCAAGGCTCTGCTATTTTTAGATCCATCTAGAGAGCCTAGGACCATGTCAAGAATTTTGTCACCAATAAGGATTTCCATGATTCTAAGCATCTATATGGTGAAAGATCTAATTGGTGGAACTTGCACCTGGCTGGTAAACCCCTAGCCTTTTCCCAAGGATGTTCTACTAGGCTGTGGGCTAAGCTGGGGATCTCCCAGCTTGTTGATCTTTTTGAAAATGAAAAACTCATCAATTGGGATGAGCTTAAGAACATATTTAATATTCCAGACTCCCAAAAGAAGACTTATAACACGATTGTCAAGGCTACTAAGGACCCGCCTTTTGACTGTCATGTGGACTCTCATAGATACTTAAAGTGCAAATGGCTGGATGGGGTCATTATGGCTAATCTCAAAGCCGAGAATATCTATAGAATCATTGATCATAATGAAAATATTATCAATCATATCAATACTATTTGGTATTCTTCTCTTGATGTTGTGTCTTGGAAGAAGTATTTTGATATTCTTTGGAAAGGTCCTGTTGAGCCTAAAATCAGATGTTTTAAGTGGCTGACTCTGCTTGATAGACTCCCTATTAGAAAAGATGGTCATACTACTGATATTTGCAGTCTTTGCAGACTTCCTGAAATTGGTAGACATATCCTCTTTGATTGCATCTTTGCTAAAGAAATATGGAACATGTTTGGTATTTTTTACCCTTTAAATGTGAATATTATGGAAATTATTACTGGGCATATTGATGGGCTTAAAAAGGATGCTAATTTATTTTGGAATATGTTGTCTTCTAAAATCCTCTGGCAGATCTGGAAGTGCAGGAATGAGGAAAGGTATCAAAGCAACCCTAGAATTCTTACTGAGTTTTTTTGAAAACTCACATTTTAAAAAATATTTCTTTAGGTCCACACAACAATGATGATGGAGAAAGACAAGCTGAGGAGATTCTTGAAAGATGGGCACGCTACATTCTTCGTTTATGAGTTGAAGCATGGTTACGAGTGGAGGAGGAATTTTGATGACCTTCAAACGTTTGAACGAACTTGCGAAAGGCTGAACCAAGAGATCAGGAAGAATATTAATTCCAGGAAAGATGAAATATTCATGCTTACGCAAATCCAAGAGCGTAAGAACATAGTTTGGATGGAGGGTCCTCTTGGTTGGACTGCTTGGGTTGATACCCATTATGATGTCTTACACTAGTAGTTCTTTTGCTTCTTCTTTCTTTTGTTATGAGTCTGTATACATGATACTCTGAGTTCGTGGTGAGGCTGGGCCTCTTTTTTTTGATACTCTCGATCAATACTTTTTTTGTATTTGACCTACCTATATTTAATATAAAAAAATAACTTAATATACATAAATAAAATAATGTATATAAATACAAGTAAAAATCAAGCATGAATTTTTAAAAAAAGAAGAAAGAAAGGATGAACAACCTTTAGAAAAGAATTTTTTTGGGCATTTGTTAAATAGAACTTATGAAAGATAAGTATATAACTGATAAGTAAGGGAAACTTTTTTTTTGGTCAATATGTCAAATTATAATGTTAAGCAAAGGTTTTCAAAAAAGATTAATTGGAGCATAAACCTCTAGATATTAGGAGCATGTTGCATGTTTCTTGAATACACAATCTATGGAGAATGAGCCATCATCAAATTACAAAGTTTTTAATTTAGTGCATTATGCTTGAGCTAGACTTCATTATCCATTTTTCATCATATTAGTTCATTAAAATAATAATAATAATATGATTTTCATATATTCTTTAATAACAAAAATTAATTACTATAAAGAACCTAAATTTGATGGTTGTATATTGGTTGCATTTAGTAATTTCTATCTTAAAATACAACAAAAAGTTTGAGAAGACTATATGACATAAAAGAGAAAGCTTTGAACTAACTACAAATACACATACATATATAGAGAGAGACATTTTTTTTTTTGATCGGTAAAAGGCCGAAGCTCTAAATTTTATTAATATTAAAATTAAAAGTTTTTACATAAAAACCCCGCTCAGTGCAGGCGCTGGTAGGAAAGAGCGAGGTTGAGAAAACCTCCAGTCGTGCCTGGGACAAAAAGTCCTAATACTAATACAAAAAATTACGTGGGCATACCCACAACTCAAATTTATCGAGATTTTATGAAATACATACTTTCAGTGGGCATACCCACTACTTGATTCACATCGAGGAATTTAAATCCTTATCTGGGATTTTATATTTACATTGATTACATAGTAGATTTCTGTTGTTTTCTTTGATCCATACAATTACATAATTAAACCTGCAGATAGCCGATCTTAGTTCTTCGAGAGGAGATTAGATTTGGCGCCAAGATGTAAAAATCCTCCTGAAAAAAGAAAAAAATTCTTCCACCCCGAATAATTAATGATCAAAAGAAGATTTAAGAAAGAAACCACGAATTGAAAAGAGGCAATATTACCTTCCTCCATGGATGTCTCTTGAGTACCAGTTACTCTGTTAAGACCATATTCTTAACCAACCCATAATTGTGACTAGATTCTAATTAAGTAATTTAAACTTAAGAAAAGACATGTATTTCCTAAAAGAAGGTTTTAAGGAAGAGAACTAATGTATTAATATACAAAAATCAAAGAGTTAGAATTTTAAACCAAAATTCCAACTACCAAGAATATGTTAGAGAGTTCTACTCTAAGATGTAATTCCATAGGTTAAGCCAAAGAATGTGGTACCTATAAAATAGCTGCAATATTACAAAAAGGAGTATCCATCTAATCTAATAGAGCATAGACAAATAACATTCTAAACGTATACGTATAAAACCTTGTATGCTATGAGCTCATGTTCCTATCCTTAAATAAAATAAGACCTTAACATATGTGATTAATGTCTTTTTATGCTGAGTGTACGTGATTCTTATATATCATCGTATGGGTTAAAAGACAAAACAGCTTAATGTGTCAATTAAAACAATACTATATTGGCTTCCATGTAAGTTAAGATCTTAGTTCACAATAAGATCCTGATTAAAGGTCTAAAGGGAATATTTTCTTTGATTTCAAATCCAAGAGTATATCCCAATATATGTTTTTTTTAAATGTAAATCTAAGGGAGTCTTACACTGCCATTATTACGGACTTCAAGTTGCTCAGATAAAATTATGAGTCCATAATAACGGTAGGTAAACCCCAAATGAAATTATAAGTATGCCTATATTTACTGATGCAAATGCAAAGACATAATCTATGTGAGAAGCTACTTTAATCTACTGTAATTATGAAAGATCAACCTTATATAGCCTGTGGAAGGCACCCGAATACCTTCTTATACAGGATCCAATGATGTTCTGTTGTAATGTTGCTACATGAAGCTTCATTCTGTTGCATGTGGTCTTGAAATCAGAAATATAGCCAAGAAGAAGCCTTCCAAATTGAGGTATTCTCAACCCTTGTTCAACATAAGAGCAATAAAATATGCTGAATAAGGGTTGATAATATCTTTAATTCTATATATATATATATATATATATATATATATATATATATATATATATATATATATATATATATATATGCCTCCAGCAACATCCCAGATCTGGAAGAAAGGCTATGAAGAATATTGCCAGAAACTAAATTACAAATTTTTCTAGGGCTAATAATGTGTAACTGAATATATATATATATATATATATATATATATATATATATATATATATATATATATATATATATATATATATATATATATATATATGTGCCATGTTCTATATAGCAATTCTACCTTTGAATGGATAAGATCCTGAGTTTAATTGTTTAAGGAGATACTCCTGTTTGCTTTACTCATAAGTGTATAGAAGCCAAAAACCATATATTGTACATTACTGATGCTGTAGAAGCTATTGTAACATCTTTCATATTTTAATCGAGATGCAGCCATTATCCTGAACAGTAAATATTATATTAACATCAAAGTGAAGCTGTACATTTCTTTATAAAATTAGCTTAACTGTTAACAACCGATACAAACTTTGGCAAGGTATCTCAAAATATATACTCAGAGTATACTGAACATATAGGCTGTTTATATGTACAGATACTGAATGAAATACACAGGACAGAGATTGAATCTACATAAGCCACATAGTACTAACTTCTAGTTGAACACTACATAGCTGAAAATCTTACAAGTAGAACCCTCATGTACAATTTGAAACAGTAGTTGATGAAGAAGATGTCATGATCTATACTTAAAACTATGCATAGTTACCATGATTTCTAGAGCAAGTTATACTACTGTGGATTGATGACCACCTTTGTGCACAGCCAAGCATGGTTCTCTTTTCTCATAATTACTAGGCTCTCTTCTCCATTGCCCCCAGAATTGGCATGCCTAGTGCATCTTTTGACTTCAGGAGCAATTATCCTAATATTATCTTCCTTGAATTCATTAAGGAACAAAGGTAAGTCAAATCCTTCCTCTCGCCAATAATCGAACTTGGATATAGTGTCCTGCTTGATTTGTAGGACTTCATTGTATAGAAAATCAAGATTTCTTAACATACCGGGCCAGTGGGTTTCAAAACTTGCTTCATCCTTAAAGATGATAAGTGGCATCCTCTGCTCAGAAGGAATTTGAGCTAGATTTGGGATGGCAGTTTTCATTGTGGTTTCTAGGTGGGGAGTGGTGAGGTTCTCATCAATGCAGTGAACCATTCTTTTTAAACCCATCAGATGATTCTTGTTAAAAATGAGCTTAGACACTTGAATTATCTCTTCTTTTCCTTTACCTACTAGATATGAGATGGAAATGAAAAGTCCAATCACATTCCCATTAGTTATGTATGTGTATTCATAATCGAAGACTTGCTCACCCAAGGCCTTCTCTAAAGCCCTACGAGAGGAGTTCGAGATTGGAACTAGCATTTGATTCCATCTTTCAGGTGTGATTACTCCCCTGAATGCCATAGCTTTGGAGTTACCCTTGGGGAAGGTAGATAATTTGGTTTCCATTACGTAGGCACAGGAAAGGCGAAGCAGGGGACCTGATAAAAAGATTGGGAGGCTTAGTTAGCTATACAGGGCATGCCAGTCCCCATAATGGCTATCCTAGCTAGGCCTAATGATGAAAAGGACGAGTGATATGAAGAGAGCTGGAACCAAGTTTGTGTACTCGAAAGTTCTAATACCCATCGATTATTCTAGCCTGGCTTTAACTTTTACTGTGCTTAAACATAAGCATAGGAATAAATCTCTCTACACTCTTCTGGTGAAAAGTAAATATCTCATTTAAAAAATAAATTTAAATATCACTAGCACTTAAGGGTGAAAAGTGGTCATTTCAAAGTGTCACCCAATACCTACTTAAAAAGCTCCAATAACCATGCACTACAACCACCTAAAAAATTGTCAATACTTCTATTAATATTGTTCTAGTAGTTCAACAAAATTGATTAGTTATCAATTTTTTTATTATTTTAAAATTAATAATTGAAAAATATTTTAAAATTAATAATTGAAAAATAAAACGTAGACGATAGAAGACTCTTATTGAAATTGAGAGGTACTTTAAAAAAAAATTGAACCAAGCTAAATAAGAGTACAAAATAAAAGAATAAGAACGAAATGACTTCACACAAACAACAAACTATAATAAGAGAGAGGGACTAGTAGTCCTAACTTCCTCAACATGGAGCTGTTACATATGGAATATCATAAAACCTTTTTTTAGAAATGTAAAATAGACACTTAACTATCTACATATAACATATATTCAACTTAAATATTTTCTTGTTATAAAAATAACATACTATTATATAAAATATAACTTATATCCAACATAAACTGACTAGACAAATTGTTAATTTAGCCGATAGGCTATTTGTGGGAGCTTTGCTCCTTGAAAAATAAAATTTCAGCGGGAAAATTGTTAGCCTCTCTAACTGACTTTTTTTCTGGTAGAATAAAATTAACAATTTAGAAAAATTAACATTTTAGAAGTTCCTTGCTAAAAAATGGAAACAACCAAAATACTCCATTTTTGTCACAAAGAATTGAATTGTTATTTGATATGAAATATTCCAACAAATCTACAAATTGTCTAAAATAGAAACATCAAAATATTCCATTTTTGTCCTAGGATATAATTGTTATTTAATGTGAAGTATTTCAACAAATTTATTTTATTTTTTTTCTCAAATTTTAGATAATTGTTAAGTTGTGAATCCTCTGTATCTCTATCAATGCACATGTTATTTGCTAGATGAAGCTAAAAAATGGAGCTTTATTGTTAGTGATTGAATGTAAAAATATTGTTTATATTGCCTCCAAAATTTAATTTTTGTGTTGGTGCAAGATATTTCTCAAACTTTTGCAAATCTTTCTGATTTTTATATTTTATGTCTTGCAAAAATGTGTATTTTGTTGTAGTAGTGTGCTCAAAGACATCAGTTGCAAAGATTTTTGGAGAAGTGCATCTCATTATTGCGCATTTGCCCTTGTTAAATTTTGTCATTGCAAGGGAAATTTAAACAACCGAGTTGGTTCTTGGATATTGTGGCTTGAGTGCAATTTTGCAGCAAATATATGTTTCTATTTATTGTGAAGATGTCATATTTCAAGATCTTATAGTATTCATAACTCTAATAATTTTTTTCATTTATGAAGTTTATTCACATGCATGCAAATCATGAACAAATATCATTTTTCTTATTTATTTAAATAGTGTAAACCTATAAAATAATAGATTGGATTCATTATTCATCAATTTAGCATTTAATATAGTTGCAAATAGTTTTATATTACTATTGAAAAAAATCTTAAGAACGAGAAAAATTAGGCGTCTATAGTAGTTGTGTGATAGTAGAGAAACCATTCTAAACCATTATTTTGACAGAGACTAAATGTAGCCAAACAGAGTAATAGATTTTTAATGGCATATTTTTCAAATAGATGTTTATGTCATAGTTTCAAAGCTCCCATTTTGATGCATGAAACTGTTGAATAATATGGTGCTGGCTTTACACCTATAAACTACAATTGTTTCAAATTTCTGATGCCTCCTTAAAAATCAATTTTGTACACAATCTACTGCTGTGATTTTCTTTCAATTTGCTCTTCTTTAGTTGGTGTATATTTCCTTTCTTTAGTTGTTAGTGCATATTGTTAAATTACCAATTGGACCCAATCAATATTTTCTGTGTCCTTGAGGATCATGTAAATAAACTAATACATTCAAGTATGAAATGACCTAGATTCTAATTTAACCTTAACTTATTTATACAAGTTATTTTATCAATAATTTTCCTTTTGAATTTAACCTTATCAAATTGTTGGTGGTCTTGGTGATTTATTTTCTCACCTTCATTAATTCAATGAATTTATTGCATTACCCTCTTCATCCTTCTCAAAAAAAAAAATTCAAAGCTTTTTTTATTCTATCAATGATGTCAAGTTTACCTTCATGAGAGGCATAGAAATAAGTTTTAAATTTAAGAGTGAGAATATTAGCTAATCTTGAGTTGACAATTATCCTTAAGTTCAAATTAGTATGCTTTAGTCAAATTATATAATGCTCTACATGGTAGAGAGGAATTTTTAAACTTTTGGCAAATAGTATTTTGTCAATTTTCTTAACCTTATTAGTATCTTACAAGTAGCCTAAATAATCTAATAAGTTATCTATTATTTACATTATTTACTTTCCAAGTTTCTAAAGGTTATAAGTACTCAAGTCTTTAATATAATAGGGTCTAAGTTACGTTCCAATTAGAATCTAGAACTTGGAGTTTAATATTAATGGGATTTGGGAGTTAGGTTTGAATTAGAATCTAGAATAGTAAAAAGTGATTTAAGAATTTTTAATTGATCAAATTGATTTAATATTTAATTTATAAAATTTATTTCTTTGTTGATACAAAGGTATTAGAACTATTATTAAGCCGATAGGCTTTATGTGGGAGCTTTTGCTCCCAAAAATGACATTTCTTTGCCGGATAGTTGTGAGCCCTTTTACCACATAATTTTATTTTCAGCTATATTTTTTTTTTTTCCAATTTTTTCGTTGAAAATTAGCAAACAATTCTAGAATCAGAAATAGAAACTTATCAAATCCATAGTTCACCATTAGAAATGGAAAGAAATATATCTTAAATTATAAATCAATATATAATATTCAATTTTGAAATTGATTTTTAAAATTTATAATTCAAATATTTTCTATTTAAGATGAAGTATTTGAAAAATAAAATAATTTTAAATTTTAAAAATAATTTATTTTCACTTTATAATAGAAACATTTATTTTCTATATTTTATGTATGTCAATTAGAATTTATGGATTCAAATTTTAACATTCAATTTTACATTATATTTGGCTTTGAAATTTGAAATTTGATTTTTGTTAATATGAATATGATTTATGCCACATGACACTATTTTTTTTTGGTCAAATTATATTTTAATAATTTTTATATTATCGTTGCATAGTATTAGTCCATTTTTATCAACATTTAATTTTTTTTTATTTACATATAAATTATTTAATTATCCCTCTCCCCTAATAATAGAAATGAGTTTTTCATAAATGGAAGCGTTTTAAGATAAGCGTTCTAGTTCTAGTTTTGGTTCTGATTCTGTCCTCACATTCGTACTTGCTAAATCTGCAAAGTAGAATTTCTACTCACCCGCTCTGACAATAGAGATGCGTCATGTTACGTTTTCCAGTTCCCCAAATCTTAAATTCAACTCTATCGAATATTTTTTCGTACTTCACGATCCTCGTCAGGATATTTAAATGTGAAAATTGCTAAATTTTTATACGGTGAACAAGCTGAGAGACAGATGTAATGCACAAGTCAAGAGCTTCGTGGCTAATTAAATCGGGTTTCAACGTTTTCTACTCAGTACGAAGCATTTAATGGATTACCCGTGTACAGAAATGAAGCCTGAAAACCCTATCAAATAAATGTTTTTTCGGCTGCAACACTCAAAGAATTTTCGGTAGTCTCGCCTGGCAGAATTTGAAGAAATAAAAATATATTAACAGTTATGTGCACAAATCAGATTAGGTGAATTTTTTTGAAGAATTATGGCGAAAAACATATGCAAGGATAGCCATTAATTAAAGGAAAGCAAGAGTTTTAATTGCACATTTGAAAATCTGAAAAGACTAGGCGATGCAAGTATCTCTAAACCTGGGAAATGCAAGTTCACTTTAATTGGAAAGAAAATAAAACATGACAGAAACTTTAATGATCGATACAGATAGCTAAACAGAAGGCAGACGTTACCATTAAATGGCTGCGCCGACGCTCCTAAAATCGAACATTAAATGTCTGCGCAAAAGGACAAAGATCATATATTTATACCCTATTCCATCTGAATAAAATCTGGGCAAATAATTTTCATTTTAGGTTTGTCGGAGAAGCTGGCATCTGCTGGGATATGGTGAAAACCCCTTCAATTTTCCTGGGTGCCAAAGTTCATGAGCGCAGAGGAAGCTAATGCATTACTCAAGCTTGCAAAGCATTCTGTTAGTTGGAGAAGGCAATTTCTCATTTTCTTCAGCTTTGGCTACTGCATTTGAATCTGCAAAATATATCGTAGCCTCCTCACTTGATAGCAAAGGTATCAATCAGAACTTGGAAATAATCATATAAAATTATGCTCTATTGTATTCTTCATAATCATTTTTATTCCCATTTCTTTTTCACTCTCCTTATCAATGTTGTCAAAGTAGAAAAAGTTTTGAGGGTATGAGGTGGATGCCACCAGGCTCCACCAAATTGGGAAATCAAGAACGGGTAGGTTTGAGAGAATTGTCTTTAATCTCCCTCATGCAGTGAAGAAGCCATCACGAAGAACAATGAGTTGATCGGCATGTTCTTCAAAAGTGCTATCAAGCTGTTGAGCTTTTATGGATTGTAAATTATATAATTACAAAGAAGGGTTTTAGGGTTTGTAAATTGATTGTGCGCTATTTTGGTTCAAATTTGCGTTGTCGATGGATTTAGAATTTGTAAAATTGATTATGCAATATTTTGGTTCATTTTAGTGCTTGCTATCTCATTTTTATGTTTATAAAATGAATACAATCAATGAGATCCATTAAGAAAACGTTAGTGTTAGAAAGATGAAGAAAGCCCTAAACAAATATGAAATTACATAAATGAAGAAGGAAAGCTACCATTTGATATATAAACAAGTGTCACGTAGTGGTAGTATGAATTTAATTATAAGTTTAATTGTAAATAAATTTAAATGTATATTTTTTTTTAATACATGGGGGTGTCCCCGCAACCTAGCCCAGCACCCAGCAGCCCGTATCTTGGGTACCTGTGCGAGCTAGGGTGAGACTAGTCTCCCAAGGAGAGATAAATTTAAATGTATTTTATTATATTTATTATAAATCTATGTAAATATAATTCTAATATTAATAAATATATTTTAATTAATTATTAAATTTGATGTTAATAATTATATTAGTTTAAATAATATAAATTAGAAATTGTAGTTAATTTTATTTTATTCCAATGTTAATTTAAATTATTTTGTAAAGTATAACAATAAGCTTTATTTTTAATATAATTATAAGTTAAAAAAATTATAATTTAAATATATTAAAAAATAACATTTTATAATTATTTATAAAATTAAACAAAATCATTATTACAACTATAATTATAGTAATTTTATAATTATTTATAATTACAAATCACTTTGCATATAAATTAAAATTAAAATTAATTATATAAAAAAACTAAGGAGCGAATGAGTATGCATGTATCAAATAGACAGGGAATGATAAATGTCAAAATCCTCGGAGGGATCCGGGTGCTGGGTGGCCTCCTACTGTTTTTGCTTGGCCTTCGGCCTCTGCTCCTGTTAATTAGGGAAAGTTCCCTCGCCTGGCGCTGGCTATCTCGCCCAGGCGGGAGGAAGAAGAAGTTGAAAAAGATCCTGAAGATGGCTGGGCCATTCCTGATCAGACTCAGCAATGTCTGGGGCAATCCGGATGACAAAGATCTTCCTCCCTCTTCTACTACTTGCGGGGTGATTCATTCCCCCGGCTCCTTTTTTTGTGAATATTGTATTTTAATATTTCTATTAATAGTGAAGGCATCTATTCATAAAAAAAATAAAATAACAATGAAGCATAATAGCCAATGATAAATATCAAAATCCTAATTTAAATAGAACAATAAAGTATAATGGAGGGTGGATCTAAATATTTCTTAAATTTTAAAGAAAATGTAAACAATTAAAAATATTTGATCTAGTAAAAGTCATACAAAAGGTCTTATAAGAAAGTTGGCCTTTCCTAAAATGAATATTTTTTTTAACCTAGATAAATAAGTTCGGACCGGTATTCAATAATCTTAGAATTTCAAGACATAATTATAACCTAGAAATTGATTATGCAATACTTTGTATTAGATTTGAATATTTGTGAAATTAATAATTACATTTTTAGAAAACTGGTCAACCATAATAACAAGTGCCAAGTAGTGGCCAAGTACTTGCCTTTAATTTTGTAATTAATTATAATTATAATTTATCATTAAAAACAATTTAAAAATAAAATAAAATAATAATTTATTTTTATATGTTGAATACTTAATAATGAAATAAATATGATGTACAATATTAAGATTTTATAATAGTTATATTTATATAATAGTATTATTAATAAGTGTAATATGTAATATATTAAATAATTTATAATAAAATTAGCATTTTAGTGTCATTTAGTTTAAAAAAAATTATTATATACTTGCTAGAGGAATTTTATTTTATTTTATTTTTCAATTAATAAAAAAATTATAATTTTTTTCAAAATTTTATTTCAATAGTCATAATTGTAAAAATGAAAAATATAATTATTAAATATAAATTTATAAAATTTTAGAATCTATAATAAAAATATATATAAAATAATTTATATTAAAATAAATATTTATTTTTAAAAATTCTATTTTAATATTATTGTTTTGGTGGAGCCAGGTTGCGTAGGTTTAACATTTTAATTTTTTTAAAAATAACTTATTATTATAAAATAAAATATTTATTTACTATGTTTAATTTAAATTATAATATTTTGTAAGGGAAAATATATCACACATTTGTTTACCTAAATATTTAATGCATAATTAACACATAATAAATTTTCAAATATTTTAAAAAAATATATAAATGAGAATAAATATATATTATATTATATCATATATTTACAATATTTTTATTTACATTAGAAAAAGTGAGTTATATACTAAAACAAACTCATGTAATATAATTTAAAATTTTTAATATTCAATTAATATAAAAAAAATATTAATCAAAATCCTAATTAAAGATAAAAATAAAAATTGTTTCCAAGCTCTGAAAACTATGCAATATTGAAGGACAATAAATAACAAACATGATACATTAGACTTCAAATGCATTCATCCAATGAGATGATAAAAAATTAATTTCTAGATAAAAGATCAAAAACTCAAAAACTCATACAATAGTACTTAGCCTATCGGAAGATAGTAATGAAATTATTCGATAGTTAAACACTAACAAAATTACAATAATAGTTCTATTTATGAAAAAAGAGTCAAAATTTGGCTTAAAAAGTCAATGTAATAATACTAGTTGGTATTAGCATAATATGATGGTTGAGTTGTGATGTTGTTATTGTTATCAAGGTTCAAACTCTATTAGACTGTTATTGTTGATTGTTTATATTAGAGATGAGGCTCTTTTAGATCAAATGTGCTTATCATTTTAATAAAAATATTAGTAAAATAACCCTAATACAATATAGTGAAATTTCTTTTTTCTTTGTGTATAATTTTTAAAATTGTTATCAAACATTATATATATATATATATATATATATATATATATATATATATATATATATATATATATATATATATATATATATATATATATATATATATATATATATATATAAGGATATCTTTTGTCATTTATAGATAGATTTTTTTAAAGTATATTAATTAATAACTAAGAAGTATTTTATTATTAATATGTCAAATTATGAGGTTTTATTGAGAGTTTTACATTTTTTTGAGCTCTGACATATTGACCCATATTACATTACTGAAATTCATTAATAAAAATAGATTAATTCTTATAAAAAACCTAAATCTAATGGTTGTGCACTTGTATTTAATAAATTTTATCATAAAATACAACTAAATTTATGAAAATACTATGACATAAAAGAGAAAAATTTGAATAAACTATTAAAAATATATAAGACCATTGTAAAATATACAGTTAATCTATGATAGATCATATATTTTCACACTAGAAAAATAATTTTAAACATTATAATTATTCAAATAATATATTAATTTGGCAAAGAAAATTGATTCTCAAATTTAGGTCCACACATAGTATCATTAAAAATAATTTTTAATATTCATAAATTTAATATTTAATTCTGCTCTCTAATATCTTATTTTTTATGGAATCTTCATTCATAATAAATGCTAGAAACTTATTCTTTTTAAAAATAAATAAAAGAGTGCATAAGAAGAATAAAAATTACTTCAAATCCTAGCCCGTTTGGAACATGGAATACCAAATGCCAGATACAGTCAATTCTGAAATATGCTGCAATTCTGGAAGATACAAATTCTGAAAATGATTTCCAGAATATAGGATGACCCGTTTGGTTCCCTCTCAGTACCCACCATGGATTGAGGGTCTTTCTCGATGAAGAGGAATTGGAGTGGGAGATTCTTTAACATGACATTGTTTGAAAGCTTGAAAATTGTAAACAGCACCACCAAATTGGAAACTGACCAGCAACAATAACTCGCTTTTGAGAGCCTTCCATTCTTCGCTGAAATTCAAAATTGTCTGAAATGAAAATTCTGCAGCAGACAAACATCTTCATAATTTTGAGACCAAAACATATTTGCGCCTTTCCCAAATATGACAATTGACAGTATATACTGTTCTTGCCTCAAAAACCTCGGTCGCTACAGATAAATGGCGAAGAAATTCAAACAATATGAGTCTTTTCCTGTGTGCATCTCTTGAAATGGATTGCAGTGAAGGAGGAGGATTTGGAGGAGCATCCAGCTTCTTCCTCTGAGGTTCATTACAAATTGTTTTTCTCTGGAGTCGATGGAGTGGATTTTCAGCTTCAGAATGCTAGGGTTTTAACACTCATGGAACAGGTAGGCACTCTGCATGCCTTCTGTAGTGATACTCAAATGGTCTTGTAGAACATGGTCATATTCCCTCACAAGGGCATTCTGGAGGTTGTATACGCATACCCAAGAATGAAGACAACAATAGCGAACGCAAAGAAAATGACCAACAATTTCGGCGAATAGTGTTAAAAATCGGACTCCAAATTTTTATTTTTTCTCAAACGGACCCGACAGCCGAATAAATGAGAATTTGAAAAGTGGAATTAGAATGAGAATTTCTAATTCCACCTTTTCAAATGAAAGATGAAATGCCCATTTTTTGAGCGAAATTGAAATTTTGAAATTCCAATTCATCTTTGTTAAAATGAACACAAACATGAAATAGATAAATCGAAAAATATATTCCAGAATATGGGCCCTAATAATTCATCTCATCTCTGTCCAAAGCGTTTTTAGGACACTCATTTACTCAATAGGATTTTTAAACGTAAAAATTGGGAATAGAGACGAAAGGAGAGATGTAAAGCATTAATAAGACGAAACAGTGTGAGTGATAACATTTTCCACTCAGTACGAAGCATTTAATGGATTACCTGTCCACAGACATGAAGCTTCGGAAACCTGTGAAATAAATGTTTTGTCCACTGCAACATTCAAGAGCACTCTTTATCTGTATTTGCGGGTACAGCCCTAATTTAGGGCTCGGTCAGTGAAAATTGAAAATTGAGCACATAAGGATTCGAACCACTGACCTCCTCGTAATGTAACAGAAACTTCTGCCCGCGCACGCTTGCGGCCATACTGCCCTTCTTTATTCTTCGTACATGATAGGTAGGTTCCGGCACGTCTGTGATCGACCCAGCGATCAGAATCTTTAAACCTCGGGAATGCAAAAAAAGAAGAAGGCAGAAACTTTAAATATCGACACCTGTCAAAGATCGGGCCAGGCCATTTAAACCCACTCTGTGCAAATATTAGTAGACAATATAAAACAGAGCGCAGCCATTTACTCTAAAATGAACGAACGGAGGAAAATGGTTGCGCCGACGCTCCAAATGACGAGCACTAAACGCCCGCTGAAAAGGGTAAAGATCATAAATATATACCCTATTTTGTCCGAAGAAAATCTCGGCAAATTACCTTCATTTTAGGTTTTCCACTTCATATTGTTTGCGGGAGAAGCTTGCAGGTGCTCGGCTACGGTGAAAACCCCATCAACTTTCCCGGGTGCCCAAGTTCAACAATGGAAAATCTTGTGTATGGTAGAAATTTGACTTATTATGAGGAATCAGTGCTGTTCCAGGTAAGTTAGCTTACTCTCGGGCATATTGATCTGTATGCATTGATCTGGATTTAGTATTGTGGAGTTATGAGAATGTTGTTGCAATTGCGATTGGGAAAAGGGGAGTGCCGTTTTGTGAGGTTTTTCTTTGCCAATTTCTGTAGGATGTGATTCTGAGTTTTGGGTATCTGAGATTTTCAGAGTTTATTTGGCCTAAAGTGATTAGGAAATGATAGATATTGATTTGAAAAAGGGAATAGCAATATATGTAGGTATTGTTAAAAGTGTAAGGGATTATGCTTCTGTAACCAGTTGATTAACTATCTTTAATAGAGGAAAAAAAAATTGTAAGGGATTGTGCTCTACCAGTTTGTTTTATCTGGATATGTTCTGAGTAGGATTGGATGCATGCAATTGAATATTGGATATATGTAAATGTCTGATTGACTATGATTTCAAATGAGTCACTCAAGTAAGTCATAGTTAAAATGTGGATAGGCTTAAGGAACACATTCTTAGTTTTTAGTTTATAATACTAGGGTTCACACTTCACAGTCTAAGCTTTCAGTTGGCTAAACTGGTTTATTTGAATACAGAATAAAAGAATAACAATTTATGTAGGTGTTGTTAAAAGTATAACAATTTATGTAGGTGCCCTATCAGTCTGTTTTATCATAGAATGTTCTGGGGAATTGGTTGCATTCAATGGTCTGTAATTGGATACATGCAAATGTCAATAAGACATGGGAATGATTGACTGTGATTTAAAATGAGCCACTCTAGTCATAGTTAAATTGTCGATAGGCTTAAACAACACCTTCTTAGTTTTGAGTTGTTTAGCAAGTTTATCTTAATATATAATAATAGGGCTTAAACATCACATGCTAAGTTTTGGTTTGGTTAGGTGGTTCATTTGTAATCCAAGTTAAAAGTAGGAATCAGTTAAAACGAGACAGTCAATGCTTAGAATGTGATTTTTATTACAACTTAAGAAGTAAAATGCCACTCCTCTGTTCCAAGTTGTTCCAAATAATTAAATTTCTGTTGATGTAAAAAAAATAAAAAATAATATTGATATTATCATCAATTGAAGAGTATTTGACAGAAAATTGTGAAAAAAATTTAATCAACATTTGCGTATGCTCAGATCAAGGAATGTCATCCAAAACTTGATTCAAAAGCTCCTGCACAGTATTTCACCATCCTTCTTTAAAAACTCACAACATATCACATATCCACATCTTGATGGTGGATAGTGGTGTGCCATCCAAAACTTGATTAAAAAACTCTCACACAGTGATGATGAATCCAAGAATGCCATCCAAACAAAAACTTGATGAGATGTTTTTTACCACAATTTTCTGACTAGCTTTGATGGATATTATCATTTTAAAATTACTTTGATAAAGAAAATTTAGTTTCATTTCTGGTATAAACTTTGTATCAATACTAGGATACCTTGATTTCAATCTTATTTGAGTGGGATAACTCATTGGGCAGTCTAATTTCTGTACATAATCTCCTAATTCTGCTTGTGCTTTACTGAGCAGCAATTTGGTTGTATTAACTTATAAGTTTATAACTTGTAGATGTTATTCTTGTATTGTGATTTGTCTTAGCAATACATTCAAACATGAGACAGAGTTGGTTTTCTTTGTTAGCAGAGGCACCCCAGAGTGGACAGGAAGCTAATGCATTATTCAAGCTTGCAAAGCATTCTGTTAGTTGGAGAAGGCAATTTCTCATTTTCTTCAGCTTTGGCTACTGCATTTAAATCTGCACGAAATATTGTAGCCTCCTCACTTGACAGAAAAGGTATCAATCAGAACTTGGAAATAAATAAATAAAAATTATGTTCTATTCTCTTCTGGGCAATCTTTTATTCTCCCAATATTTTGATTTGACTCTTCTTTTCAATGTTGTCAAACCAGAGAAAGTCTTGAGGGTTTATGATACAGCTTTTAGTTCGATCCAGAACTTGCAAAGTCGTGGAGCAAAGTTAATGTATGAGGTGGATGCAACCAGACTGCACCAAATTGGAAAATTAAGGAGGAACAGGTTTGACAGAATTGTTTTCAATCTCCCTCATGCAGGCTATTTCGTTGGTGGGGAATGTAGTAAAGAAGCCATCAGGGAGAACAATGAGTTGATAAGTATGTTTTTCAGAAGTGCTACCAAGCTGTTGAGCTTTTATGGAGAAATCCATGTTACAAACAAGGTGGGGCCACCCTACAGAAAATGGAATATAGAAGGGGAAGCAGAAAAGTATGGGCTGTATTTGAAGGAGTCCGTTAGTTTTCAGAAAACAGATTATCCTGGTTATATGAATAAGAGGGGAAGTGGACCCAAGATCAACAGGACCTTCCGTCTGGGAGAATGTGAAACTTACATGTTCTCGTTTGTCTGAGTGGCATGCACATGCTGTGGATGCCATGCCCATTTTTAACTGTTTTATCATGCAAAGGCATGGACTGACTTCTTCTGTGTTAACTTCAATCATAACATGGATTGCTATCAAGGGCTTTGGGATTTGTAAATTGATTGTGCACTATTTTGATTCAAATTTTTGTGTTGTTGACGGAATTTGTAAATTGATTAGGCAATAGTTTGGTTCATTTTTGTTCTTGTAATCTTATTTTTGTGTTTGCAAAGTGAATTGACAAATGACACTATACAATCAATAGGATTCGTTAAGAAAATATTAGTGTTAGAAGTGGAATTACAAGAGTTGAAAGTAATACATTGTCTAAATATACTAGTAAAATAATCTATTTAATCACATGACAAACTAAAATACATGTAATTATGCATGGCATGAATTAAATTATTGTTTAGCTCATCACCTAAAGAAATACTAAATGTATGTAGAAAGTATGAGGATGAGAAAGATTTAACATGCAAATGTATATTTTTGTTACTATTAAATGCTTCTCTTATGTGCATGAAAAGGTTGTGTATCATTAAATAAATCACTAGAAAACAAAGAGTCATCTAACATATCATGAAAAAAGCCACAAAAAAGTGACACTTTCAAATTTAGAAATATGAAACCTGTATAATTTACATTACTAGGAAAATTCATAAATGAACAAGGAAGTTGCTAATTATACATAATATGTTGAATAGGTGTATAATTATTACATGATGGAAGATCTCGATGTGTTATGAGCGGTAATGACGATAGTAGACCATCAGCATGAATCAAATTATAAGGAGGAAATGTTCTCAAAGCTCAAAGCAATGACATGTTTATGCAAACGGCTATCACTATTCTTAGATAAATAGAGGTGACACGATGCTGAAGTACAAGTGATGTAAGGGTAAGGTAAGGGAATGGAAGTGGGGACCACAAAAGAGTCTTGAGTTATTTTCTTCCAATTTATTCATACTCTCTACGTCCTAACATATTGATTACCAAGTATGATTGCTTCTTATAATTTTTCTTCCATGTGTGGTTTGAAGTGTACAATAGACAAATTTAAATAGATAAATGGGTGTCTCTTACCATAGCATAGTATATGTTTTTTCTTTTAAAGGAAATTATAAAAAAAATTATTTTTATAGGGTATGAAGAGAAATTATTAATAGTAAATAAAAATGTTATTTATTTAAATAATTATTAAAAAGTATACTGTTGAAAGGATAAAAAACCTAACTTGATGTTGTGGTGATATTTTCACATTTTGTTATGAAAAGTACAATATTGATTGTGTGAAATTTGGTATATTATGTTGATTTAGGTATTTTTTTAACATTTCCACTCAGCATGAAGCATTTAATGAATTACCTGTACACATAAGTGAAGCCTCAAAACCTCTCAAATAAACGCTTTTTCCACTGCAACATTCTTTTTCGCCTGACAGACTTTTGTAGACGTAAAATCAATTCTTTTTTGTTTCCAAGAGCCTCTTTATCTGTATTTGTGCCTACAGCCCTAACTAAAGTTTGATCAGTGAAAATATAGATTTGAGAACACATTGAATCGTATTCCTAACATGTTAGGTAGGTTACCGTCTATGATCGGTATCTCAGCGCCTCGAGACTGCAAATTCTCTTTAACCATAATGAAAATTAAATATGACAGAAACTTTAATGGTTGAAACCTGGGCAAGATTCTTTCATATTTTGTTTTAAATTTGCAAGTGCATGAAATTGATCTTGTCGATTTTTAGAAAAATGAGTCAACTGTAGTCATAGGATGATAATGAAATTATTCTATAGTTAGACACTAAAATAGTTACAATAATAGCTTCATTTTTTTAAAAAAGTGTCATAATCTATGTAAAAAGTTAATAAAATAATATAAATGCTAATAAAGTTAATAAAGTTTCTATTGTACAAACACTACAAGAGAGCTTTCTATAATTTTCAAATCTATACGAAATAACTGTGGTTTCTTCACTCTTCTTAGATGTTGCAAGATACTCGAAATGTCTAAACAACAAACACAGATTTTACCGATGGGGACACTTAGTTTTAATAGGGGAAGGGATAGAAAGATAAAGGTAGATATACCATGTAATTACAGATAGAGAGATGAAAATAGAGGGGGAAAGAGAAAGAGGGAGAAGAGCGAGAGATAGAGTGGTATAGGAAGAGATAAAGATAAAGAGAGCTAGGGAGATAGAGAAGAAAAGATCGAAAGATAAGAAGGAAGAGGGATAAATAGAGATATATAGATGGTGAGATGGATTGATAGAGAAATAAAAAGATAAGGAGATATAAAGGGAGAAAAGAGGGATACGAGGATAAGTAGATAGATAGAGAGACATCAAACATAGATAAGTACATATACACAAATATATACGAAGATGTGAGAGAGATAAAGAGTGGGAGAAAAAAATAGGGGAGTAGATGGAAGGAGAGAGAAAGAGATAGAGATGGAGATTTATGTGAAAGAGAAAGATAAAGATATATGACCATCTAAATGGGGGAGAACATTAGGGATATAGAGGGATGGAGAAATAACAAAATAGAGATACCGATAGAGGGGGATATGATGGATGAAATACGAAGATGTAGAGATTTAAAGGTGTATCAAAGGGGTTGATGGAGAGAGATGGATGGTTAGAGAGGGAGATTTGTCTAGATATGGAGGGTGGGGGGAAGATATAGATAGAGATGAATATAGAGTGAGAGGATGGGAGAAAATAGATAGATAGATAGAGAGAGATTGAGAGGTAACGATAGAAATAGATCTAGGGAGATACATAGAGAGACATAAAGAGGAAGAGATAGAAAGAGATATAGATGGTGGGATAGGTTGGTAAAGAGATAAGGAGATATAGAGTGGATGAGAGGGAGAGACTGACAAAAGGACAAATACTTAGTTGACCTTCCATACATCTACGGCATACCCATTGCACACTAAGATGCCATTGCTAGTATATATTATTTTGATTAAACAAATATGTCAAATTATGATATTAGAAGAGGAATTTAGTGCATACTTTTGAAGCCTGAGCTGCATTTGTAACATGAAATGGCGTGAGACAAGACCTTGTGACCAATTAAACCCGGTTTCAACATTTTCCACTCAGTAGAAAGCATTTAACGGATTACCTGTACACATAAATGAAGCCTCAAAACCTCTCAAATAAACGCCTTTTCCACTTGCAATATTCTTTTTCGCCTGGCAGACTTCTGTAGACGTAAAATCAATTCTTTTTTGTTTACAAGAGCCTCCTTATCTGTATTTGTGCCTTCAGCCCTAAGTGAAGTTAGATCGGTAAAAATATAAATTTGAGGACACATGGAATCGTATTCCTAACATGTTAGGTATGTTACCGTCTATGATCAGTATCTCAGCGCCTCGAGACTGCAAATTCTCTTTAACTATAATGAAAATTAAATATGACAGAAACTTTAATGGTTGAAACCTGGGCAAGATTCTTTCAAAGTGCAAAATGAAAATATCATATATTTATACCCTATTCTTTATTCTTTGTACAGGGTATGTAAGTAATAAGTAGCCGTCTATGATGGACTATGGTCGACCCAGTGATCAGAATCTTATAACCTCGGGAATGCAAATTCTCTTTAATTAGAAAGAAAATAAAAGATGACAGTAACTTCAATGATCAGCACCTGAGACAGAAAAATGGCTGCGCCGATGCTCCAAATATTTATACCCTATTTCATCCAAATAAAATCTGCGCAAATTCTCTTCTTTTGAGGTTTTCCATTTCACATTGTTTGTCAGTGAAGCTTGCACCTGCTGGGCTAGGGTAAAACCCCCTTCAATTTTCCTGTGTGCCAAAGTTCATTATACTCTTCATCCATGGAAAAGCTTGTATATGGTAGAAATGTGATCTATTGTGAAAAGCATCAGTGCCGCTCCAGGTAAGCTTTTTCTCTTTATGCTATTAGCTGTGCGCTTGAGGGGTGCCTGCTATGTTTGGGTGGAATCACGAATGGATTGATAATATTGTTTTTAATATTGTGGAGTTTTGAGAATGTTGTTGCAATTGTGGTTGGGAAGCAGGGAGTGCTGTATTTTCAGATTTTTTCTTTGCCAACTTCTGTAGGATGTGATTCTGTGTGTTGGGCACCTCAGATTTTCAGGCTCTATTCGGTCTAAAGTTTTTGATTAAAGTTGTTATGAAAAGATAGATATTGAGTTTTGGAAAGATACAGAATAAATGAATAACAATTTTATGTAGATGCGGTTAAAGTGTATGGAATTGTCTGTTTTATCATAGTATGTTCTGAGGGGAATTGCCTGCATACAATGACCATCAGATTGGATTGTGCAAATATTAATAAATGTGAAAATGATCGACCGTGATTTAAAGTCTAGAGTGTGCTGTTTAAGTCAGTCTTAATATTAGATCATAAAAGATGAGCTTAGACAATATATCTTAATCTTTACCTGTTTAGATATTCATGTAATTTCAGATCCGTTATTTCAGATGAGCCATCTAAATAAATCAAAATTTGAAGTACTTTGTTCAAGCTAAATCTATTATTGCAACTTTATACTATGTAAGTGCCTCTCCTCTATTTTAAAATTCTTTAGAATACTTAATTTCTATAAGAAAAAGGGTGAAAATGGAACAGTATTATCAATAATTGAAGAATTCTTTCACAGAATGTTGTGAATTTTTAGGGGATAGGCTATTTGTGGGAGCTTTGCTCCATGAAAAATAATTTTCCAATGGGAAAGTTGTCAGCCCCTCTAGCTGTTATTTTTTCCGGTAACTTGGATTTGAATAGAAATGTAAATAGTTATGAAAACTTATTATGATAAAAAACTTGATATGATTAATAGATATTTTATATTTAAACATTGTTATAAGATATTTCTTGTTGACTGTAGTTACCATATTAAATTATAAGAAACATCTGTAATGTTTTTAGTAACTTTCTATGCTATTAGATTTACAATAGATCGTTTGTTAGAAAAATGGGTTGGAGAATTCAGGCGATGGACGTTGAAGCATTTTTTTTTGTGAGCTTTGCATGGATGCTGGAGGTGATGCATAACATGATTAGGATTTTCGCAGACCATGAGCTGAGGTGCTGCAAATCGAATAATGCTTTGTACGGTGGTAAGAGTATTACAGAAAGTGGTGAATGGCTAGGGTTTGAATTTTCATCGATTTTTTCTATGGATAGATCCATCTGGGTGTGGATGAACAGAAGCAGCATTTCATCTTTGAATGGGGCCTCTTCTATGCACAAAAGTATAAAATAGGGCTTGTGCAGTTTGCATTTTTTTGTGGGATTCTTTATTGGTAAGTAGTGGGGAAAGCTTTTGGCTTCACAAAATTTGAAATGGTTGGAGTACTACAAAATTGTAATGGCCATAAATGAAAAATATTAGGAGGAGGTCTCTCATTGTTTTATTAATTGTTCTCTTTAACATATAAATTTAGAATAAGTTTAGATTGTTTACCTATATTTGCCGCAGAATATTAAAATTGGTTTTACATAATAGTATTTGTGATAAATAAATATTTCCAGAATAAGATAATTATTTTATTAGTCTCTACATGAGACTAATGTTTTTGATTGCCCAAGGACAATTAATCAGTATTTCGAAAACCATGCATATAGAAAAATTAAATACTTATCCTATATTTTGGATAGTTATGATTTTCTAAATTAATTTTTTTTTCATTTTCCCTTTTTTCTTATCGGTCAATCTTGATTTTACTGGGATCTTTTTATTTTCCTATTAATTAATATTGGAAAAAATCTTTCATTGAATGAGAGATGTTTTGTGTGGTGCATTCTTTTACTATGGCCCGCCTTCTTGCTACCTACCCCAATTTTAGAGTGCATTTTTGTGGGCAATATTATTGTTTTCATGGACCCATGGAAACTTGAAATGGAATGTAATATATCATTTTTAAATTCATTTTTTTCATGTCACATGATAATTGAATATAGTTAAAATTACTATTATTTTTATAATTAGTTATTTCAAATTAAATTCTAGTTAATAATAAGATAATTATTTAATATTTTAGTAAATATGATGTGTGAAATGATTATTATTATTAAATAATTTAATATGATATTTATACAATAAATTTCATAAATATTTATAAATGAAGTTTAATAAATATTTATAAGTTAAATTTATTAAATATTTATATATATTTAATTTAATTTTTTCCTTTAAAATTGATAGTTATAATTGCTATGAAATAATTTAAATGTCTTTTGATTAAAATATTATAATTTTTAATTAATATATCTTAGTTTGTAAATAGAATGAATTTTTTTTATTGTAAAATTTTTAATAAAAAATATTTCAACTCCTTAGTATAGGGAGCACATGTTTTAGTTAATGTCTAATTAACTAAGAGCCAATTACTACAAGTTATTCATTCCACCAAAATCATCTAGGGTTAGATCACAACTCCATCCATTATATATTGCAAGTTTGATCCTTGGTGGATGGCATAATCAAGGAATACATTATCACCCTTTTCAATTGTGCTCACCCTAGATCAAACTAAAACCATTTAATTTTTAAGTATCTTTTGCATATTGTTAGATAACAAAAGATAAAAGATTTTATTTTGTCAAAACATTTGTAGAAATCATCAACATATAATATTTTTATGTGTTTATGTTCATACATAAACAATAGTTAGAGGGATTCATCCTTGTATATAAATTTAAAAAAAATATTAACTACGAGTTTAGTGCTTATGTTAGTTTTAAATTATTCAATACGCTTTTAAGAGATTAAAAAAAATATATCTAAATATAAATATTTTTTATCTATTGGCAAACCACCTAGTCAATGCCATTGAATTCTACTAATTAGTACCAATTCTAGATTCACATGCAAACCTTGACCCTTCTCTTCTTTGATAAAGCTTTCTTAAATGAGTGTTGAGATCTTTGATGATGGAGATGAACATTTAAGTTCTTGGTTTTGATGACATGAGAGATTCTTATGAATTTGATCTTGATTTTTTTGAGCCGCGGAGAAAGTGCAGAGCACCTATTCAAGATCAACCGAGTACTAAATGGGAAGAACATTTCATTCAAGAATACAATAATAAGTATGGAGGATATATCTAAATTTACACTATATCGGTACTTTGTCACCACAAAATATTCTTCCAACACTCACTATATAACATAAAGAAATATACATGCCACATTTTCATCTCTTCTCCAAAATATCCATAGGAAAGACATTATATGTGATTCCCACAAGCCTCACTATTGTACCCAATATTTTCCTAGATGACCTCCATTTGATTTCCCTTCCATTTATTTTAGTGGTATGAACTATTCATTCAATTTCTACCTCTTATGCTTGATTATAAATATAATCTAGCAAAGATCTCACTTGGAATGGTTTGATCATCAAATAACAAGATTGTGGATTACATCACCACTAACTTAATCTCAACCCTCACATTATTAATTGTTTATAAAAAATAATATTCTAAGAGCTACACCAAAAGAAAACATGACTATAACCATCTGTTCCAAAAATTGTTTGTAAGACTTGTGAATCAATCCTATTCTCATCCTTGGTCTACTCTATTTTCTCCTAAAAGTAACATTTGACCAAAAATTCAACATCTGATGCTTAGAGTTGTGTTACTACCCTTGCTACTTTTACCTATCTAGTCACTAATTCTATGTTTGAACCATAGAACAAATCTATCCTCTATTTTTGACAAAAGGCAGGGACTAATGCTCCATGAGAGCTCTTGTTTTTTATTGTTTCTAATAGATAAATTTTGAAGGATTTTAGATTGTTTGGCTTTATTTAGTTATCCGATTTGAAAAAATCATAAATTTTCCAATTAATTTAAGTAGAGTTTGTGTAGTCTATATTTTATATTGGATGCTTCATTGATGAGTGATAGGGAAAAGGTTTATAGCTTCAAGAAAAATTAAAATGGATGACTACAGAATATTAATGGTGATAAATTGAATGTATTTGCAGAGCATCTTAGAAATTTTCTTTTAGTTTTATGTATGGTCAGAAATGAAAGAATTAGATCTTATCCCACCATTTTTTTATTTTTTTCTTGTAATTTACACTTCAACAATTATTTTTTTTATTTGTTGGGTAAAAGCACAATAAGCTGTCACCCTTTTAAAAAGGAAGAGGCTAACAACACAAAAATTGAAAAACTTTAAGGGCATAAAAGTCACATTTCTGTTGAGAATTTGAAGATGATGTAAACTAATGAAATGTGTAAAATAGGATGAATTTTATGCCTATAATTTTTAAAAATTAATTTGAGCAAAAATTAATATATTTTAAAAAAAATTTAGGTCTATTTTTCATATCCTAAAAATACTACAAATAAGCGAGTTCACTTCCCGTCAAATCATTATAAGTAAAACATTTTTTTTCCCTCCAATTTCAAAATATGTTTTAGATGACATGTATATCTAGTGCAAGAAAAAATAAATTTTTTTTTTCGATCTATAGTTTACCTATTATAAGTATTGAAAGTCGACCTTACCTGAAATCAACAGTTTTTGTCTCCCGTCACTTTTAACCTATAAAAAATATACTAAAAACTAAATAAATTATATATTCTTGAAGAGGACTCTCTCCTCTAGTGCCCTATATAATTTTAAATTTTTTTTGAATTGATTTAGTATTTTTCTATATTTTCCGAATCAATGTCTTCTCAAAGTTTAATATACCTACATGTAGTTTTTAGCAAATTTATTTAACGTTTTGTAGATGAAACAATATAAAACTTATATGTCCAGAATCGTACTTTTGAGATCTAGAAAAGGGTACTTTTAGTTTTTTAACATTTTCTATTTTGATCTAAGAAAGGAACAAAAGAAGTGCAAAATTCTAGTTTTTTTGTATTTTTGGTGGTTTGGTTGCCAACATGGCATGCCACCTAAGTAGACTGGGCCGAGTCCAACTCGGCAGAGTCCCCCTAGGGGTCGGCCCCACTCAAATAGCCTAATACTATGCAAATGAGTGGTTTGTGATATTTTTTTATATTAAAAATATTATTTTGACTCGGTCGAGTACCACTCGGCCCAGTCTAATGGGCCACGTAGATGCCATTCAGCGCTGCGTGGAACCTATGTGTACTCGGCCGTGTTAGACTCGGCCGAGTCTAACTGGGCCAAGTGATTTGAGTTAGCCCAAAGGTTGACACTCGATTGTGCTTTTACCCTGTTTTCATTCTAAAGCAGTCAACAATACATTTTTATAACTTTCATTTTCCACAGAAGTTCATAATGGTGTTCCTGGCAGAAATATTTCAAAAACAACCCTTCATAGCTCTCATCAAAGGCATGTTCTTCTTTGTTTTTCTTTGAATTTCCCTTTAATAGTTTTTTCTTTTGCAATACAATTTCTAGCACAATTTCCAACACACGTGTTATTCTAAAAACCTTTAAGAGTTATCCTTTACATGTACAACCAAGTTAAAATAATGCATCTCACGACTATTTGGTCTTGTAAGGTCATTTGAATTGGTGGGTTCAAATATTTGGCCTTGTCTGTGCACGGGCCTAAATGCACCTGATTATTTATTAATTAATTTAAAAATTACTCTACAATATTTTTAAAAATTTTAATTTATTTTCAAAATACAAACAAATTGTCTAATTAGGTGTCTTTTGGCCCCTCCTAGCTAAAACCCAAATATTTGGCTATCTGTAAAATCAACACTCCTATCAACTAACCGTTGCATGCACAAAAACATGCGACTGCTGATTTTTATAAAAATTTCTTTATAGTGATAATGAATCATAGAGTGCCATCCAAAACTTGGTTAAAAAAGCTTTTCCACAACTTTCATTTCCTCATCTTGATTATGAATTCTAGAGTGCCATCTAAAACTCGAATAGTGTTTATCCACATGATGGTGCTTTCCAAAACTTGGTTAAAACATTCTTGCACGACATTTCCTCATCTTCATGATGAATTTAAGAGTGCCATCCAAATGTTGGTTAAGAGGCTCAAGCACAGTGTTTCCTTATCCTGATTATGGATTCTAATAGTGTCATAGAAAAAATTAAACAATTCACACGCAACATATCCATATTCCGATGATGGATTCTGGTTGCCATCCAAATTTCATTAAAGAAATGCTTACTCATTTTTATGATAGATCCCAAAATGCTAGCCAAAGTTCTTAAATTAATCTTAATGAACTGCTGAAATATCATGACTTTGATTGATATTATCACTTTCAAATTATTTGGTTAGGAAATCCAATTATTCACTTAGAGAAGCTACCTTAAATCCTCAAACCAAATGTAACTTGCAGACTTTATTCTTGTATTGCGATTAAGCTTAGTTCTACATTAAAACATGAGACAAAGTTGGGTTTCTTTGTTTGCAGAGGCAACAGACGATGGAGAGGAAGCTCATGCATTAGTCAAGCTTCCAAAGCATTCTGCTAGTTAGAGAAGGCATGAATTTCTCATTTTCTTCAGCTCTGGCTACTGCATTTCAATCGGTAGACAACATCGTAGCTTCCTCACTTGATAGCAAAGGTATCAATCAGAATTTGGAATTAAACTAAAAACAAAAAAGGTTAAGTTCTATTCTCTTATTCGTAATCTTTTATCTTCCCGATATTTTTATTTGCCTCTTCTTTTTAATGATGTCAAACCAGAGAAGTCTCATGCTTTATCATGCAAAGGCATGCACTGACTTGTGCTTTGTTTGTCAAGGGTTTTAGGATTTGTAAATGGATTCTGCACTACTTTTGGCTCAAATATTCTGTTGTTGACAGTTTTAGAATGCGTAAATTGATTTTGTGTTGGTTCATTTTTGTGAATTGGCACGTAGAATTAAAAATATAACCTAGAAATTGATAATAAAAGTTTAAGTATAACCTAGAAATTGATAGTGCACTATTTTGTATTGGATTTGCAGATACGAAATTGGTCGTTAAATTTTTAGAAGTGAATTGGCATGTATAATTAAAACTGTATTATTATAATATAATGCTAGTATTGTCATTTCAAATTAAAAATGGAGCATAGATACACTAACAAGATAATAATGATATTATTATTATATAGCTTAATCTTAACATTAACATAAATACAATAAGGGTCTCTTAGGTGCATGAAATTAATTTATCCAGAATAGGCCTATTCTAGAATCCTGAAAATGAAAGTTGGAATAAGGTTTGGACTTGTTTGGTGCACCTAGAAGATGACTGAAAATTAATCTATTATTTCATAACGTGGAATTGAAATAAGGATTATTTTTAATTTTTTTAATTAATTTGAACAATATGTATTTTTAACTTATTAAAACATTATAATTATTAAAAAAAATTTCTTACAAATTTTAATTTTTGAACTTATCATTTTTGTTGCTGGTTTTTTAATGAACATATATATGTATTTTTAACGTATATATTTTTAGATTAAAATATGTATTATTAATTTAAAATAATAAGATTATTAAAAAAAAAGTATTAAATAAAATTTTTTATAAAAAATTTTATGGACCCGACGACTTATACATTTTGTTGTAATTTCGAATTCATGAATAGCTTATTTCGAATCCATGAATAGCTTATTCTAGAATAAGAAATGAATTCCACATTTTTTTTCGAATTAATTAATTCAAGCATTGGCCCAAAAATGGGGATTAATTTTCTAATTTGGGAATTCAAAAAATGGCCACAAACGATGAATTATTTTATTCTCACATTAAACAATGACTATTCCAGGTTAATACCAGGAACCAAACGAGCCCTAATAGTTCTATTTGTAGAAAAATGGGTCATAATTCTAGTAACAAAGTGATATCTAGTTAGTATTGGTATATTGTGATGTTTAAGTTGTGTTGTTGTTCCTGTCATCAAGATTCAAATCTCATTGAAATATTTTTATTGAGTCTACGAGCTTCTTCATTTCTAACCACATTGGCTTATAGCTCTAGGTCAAAATTATTTAATCATTTGAATAAAAAGAGAAATAGAATAACACGCATGTTATTCTAGAATTTATTAGTAACTTAGTAATAATAACAACTTCATTTTAGTAGTTTATTCAAAGAAGGTAAGTGGGAGAGGGTCAAATGGACTATTGATGGGGGATATGATCATGTGTCCATAAAACCCATTTAGGAAAAGCTTGCAGAAGTACTCAAGAGGTACATTACCCTTGGTGGTCACTGTACTAGTCTTTTTAGCTATCATGTCATAATTTTAAATCATTTTAGGCATGATAGATGGATTTCTTTACCATTTTCTCTTATTTCCTCTCTTTGCAATGGGACTAGTGTTCATAGGAAGAACCCCAACTCCTCGATTCTCCATGAAGGTCTCATCCTCCTTATCATAGAGTATGCTAAAGCTTTGTCTATTTATCCTAAGCCTTCCACTTACAAACCAAAAGATGAATTTTCCCTAAAATGTCCATAGGAATTATTCTAATGTCTCTACCAACCTTGAGGATGCCCCCTCTAATGAAGAATCCTTCTACCATCTTAGAAATTGAAAACACCATGAGAAGGACAAGTCCACCCCTAGGTAGCCCCATAGGTATGAAATTTTAATAAAGAAGAACCAAATTGTGTGCCCTCGGAGGAGTACATTCAAAAAATGTCCATAGGAATTATTCTAATGTCTCTACCAACCTTGAGGATGCCCCCTCTAATGAAGAATCCTTCTACCATCTTAGAAATTGAAAACACCATGAGAAGGACAAGTCCACCCCTAGGTAGCCCCATAGGTATGAAATTTTAATAAAGAAGAACCAAATTGTGTGCCCTCGGAGGAGTACATTCAAAACTCTCGACTCCCAGGCTTTAGTAAAAAGGATAAATCTCAGTTGGGAAAATATCTTAAATCATCCAAATACAAAAATGCTAAAGATAAGAACAAATTCCCTAATTTGTCTCTTTATATGATTAGAGACAAAAGGAAAACTAGTGCTCCTCAAGTCAAAAAGACAAAAAAAGTCTAGTGTTAATGTTAAAAAGAAGAAGGATGAGGAGGAAGAGACCAGGTCGGAATCCTCAATTCAGGGATGAACCTATAGGGAATGGAGTTCCACATACAAATCCCTGATGAAAAAGAGAAAAGTACCCCCACAAATTTGGAGAGAGGGTAATAGAACTAGAAATAGAATGGTTGTAACAAATTAATAAAATAACACTAATAACATTTTTTGAAATATAAAAGAAATCACTTACAACTTTGTTTAAAAATAGTAGATTGAATAATAAATTCATTTGAAACCACCATGAAATGAAAAAATGGGTCATAACCATAGTAGGGTACAAAATGACCTTACCTATAATTGATGTCATATCATTAGAATTATAAAGAAAAAAATTCAAAACCTAGAATTATAAAATGTGTGAATTTTTTTTCCTTTACATTATAAACCCCAATGTATATTTCCTTATAGATTTTTCATGTTAATGAAATGTCCCTAATTTTAATAATTGACTTAATTAAGTTAATTAATTAAGTGATCCTAAAATTTAAATAATGTCATAAGGAATGTTTTAATTAATTAATTTAGTTATTAAATAAAGGGGTAAAAATACTTAAATAATGTTGGCCTATGTCATATTGTAACTTTCTAGACACTTGTGGAGGCCTTTATAAGGAGATGGCTTGGCATTGTATACCATCATGGAATGTATTTGAACTCTTCTTTGTATTTCTAGAAGCTAGAGGCTAAAAGTGGTTTGGTTGTATGCAATTTCAGAGGTGGAAGATCCTCCCTAGCCTATATTTGTAGTTTTGATGGGATTCATGCCTCACCCTTGTCTATTGTTAGAAATTTCATATCAAATATTTCACCTTGCACTTGATTGAAATTTTTTTGGAGTCTTCACTTGAAGACTAATTTTTGGTAACTTGAGATATATCAAATTATAATCTAAAACACAAACTCTTTGTTCTTATAAATTCATTTCAGTGGATGGCGTGTGCTCCCTATTAAGCTTTATTTATCAGCAATAATATATTTGGAATCTAGAAACCATATAGTTGAATATATAAATTGAGAGTGATGAAGGTTGTGGAAGGGTTCTAAGTGTTAAATGGTGTCAAAGGGTTTCTAGTGCTAAAGGGCACCAAATGGTGCCAAGTGTTGAAGGATGTTGAAGGTTGAGTGTAGAAGTGTATTGAGTGATGAAGGGTTCCAAAGGGTGCTAAAGGGTATGTCAAAGGGTTCAGAGTCTGGAAGGGTGTCAGAGGTTGCTGAGAGTTGAAGGTTGTCAAAGGGTGAGTGCCATAGGATGCCAAAGTGTGAAAGAAAAAGGATATCAAAGGCTAAGTGATGGGTGCAGGAAAAGGTTAAGTGTTGTAGGGGAGTATCTATATGGATAACCTAGCGTACAAAATATTAATGTGGTATCAGAGGTGGTTAATCAACAAGCCTATTGTGATAAGGATGACACCGAGTGTTGGAAGGGGAAATGCCCATATAATAGCCTTGTTGAGGGAGTTAATAAGAAGTCAATACAAACTTAGTAAGACCCCTACAAGAGGAAAAAAATATGGAGGAGATGCTTAATCACTTGAAATAAGAAAGTATAGAGGGATCTTCACAACATTTCAACTCAAGGTTGACAAATTTGACATTCCTTCCAAAGATCGAGAAACAAGAAATGCAAACACCTAATTTGGGTGAGTCACTCAATAAATTCAAGAAGGACTAGGTTGATGGTGGATGACATATAGATATATCTCTCAAGGACTACATAGACTTTAGGATGAGGTGTCCATCATCCAAATGTAGTAGAGCCTACAACAACAATCTCAAATGGGAGATTGATAATGAGGTACTTAACACCATGTGCCCTAGGAAAGATGAAGGCATTCTCACAGCTTCACTTCAGTCCTATGAGGATATAGACAAGTAAGAATCAACATTTTTCCCTTAAAATGGAGAACATCCAAATATTAAGGACAACCATAAGGATGAAGAAGATGCTTATACAAACTTCTCTAAGCAAACATTGGTAAATCAACTTTATAAAGATGTAGACTCTACTTATGATCCTTTGAATGAGAAAGCTCCACCATTGGTTGAAGAAAAGAACACATTGTGTGTAGGTCAAGATTGGTATTGCATCATACAAGTCTATGCATCAGAGACCAATGCTTGTTGGAGATGATAGATAAAATTCAACCAATCATGAGGATTTTCTTGGCAATTGTGAGGAGGGCATTGTTTATATTAGAGTAGAGTAGTGGAAGCTTATTGGATATATGCATAGCATTGGATCTAGAAGGGTTAAGGATGTTCCACACATGGTCATGATGTGGCATGGAGATTTCAAAATATATGGCTATCGACTTCTACATGTGGTTTGGGAACCTAGTGCCTATCAGGCGATGGACAATTTGTTGATTGCTTGAGGAAAATAAATCTTCATGATGGGAGGATTGTAATGTCCCAAATTTTAATAATTTGAATTATTTAAGTGGTCTTAAAATTTAAATAATATCATAAGGAATTAATTAATTAATTAATTAAATTATTAAATAAAGGTGCTGGAAAACAATAAAATTGTGTTGGCCTATGACCTATTGTAACTTTCTAGATAGTTCATGGAAGCCTTTATAAGGATATGTCTTGGTATTGTAAACCATCATAGAATGTATTTGAACTCTTCTTTGTATTACTAGAAGATAAAGGCTAAAGGTGGTTTGGTTGTATGTAGTTTCAAAGGTGGAAGACCCTCCCTAGTTTGTATTTGTAGTTTAGGTGGGATTCATTCCTCACCTTAGTTTATTGTTAGAAATTTCATCTTAGTTATTTCACCTTTTGCTTCATTGCCCAATTTTTTAAGTCTTCACTTGAATACTTATTTGACATAACTTGATTTACATCATTATAATCTAAAATATAAATTCTTTGTTCTTAGCAATTCATTTTGGTTTATTGCGTGTGCTCTTTGTTAAGCGTTATTCATAAAAAAATAATATATTTGGCATCTGAAAAAAATATAGTTTAATCATATATCAATTGAGAGTGGTGAAGGATATTAGAGGGTGTTAGAAGGTGCCAACGAGTGCCAAGTGTCAAAGGGTGCCAAATGGTGCCTAGTCTAAAGTGTGCTAGAGGGTTCCAAAAGGTGAGTGTCAAAGAGTGGTACATGTTGAAGTGTGTTAAAGAGTGATGAGGTTTGAACGGTGTCAAAGGGTGACAAGTGTTAGAAGTTGAAAGTATAAGGCTACCGAAGGTTGAGTGATGTGTGCAAACGAAGGTTAAGTGTTATAGGGGAATATTTTTGTGGCTAGCCTGACATATACAACATTATAATGGTATCAAAGCTGGTAATTCTTCCAGCCTGTCAGGATAATCATGGAACCTAGTGATGGAATGGGAAAGGGACATATAATAGCCTTATTGAGGGAGTTAACAATAAGTCATAAAAAAATTAGAAAGACCCTAGTCTATATTTTAAATTTTAGAGGGATTCATTTTTCACCCTAGTCTTCCATTGGAAATATCATCACATATATTTCACCTTTTCATTGATTGGGAAATGTGTGAAGTCTTCACTTGAATACTAATTTGATGTAACCTGAGATATATCGTTATAATTTGAAACACAAATTCTCTATTCTTAGCAATTCATTATGGTTGATGATGTGTGCTCTCTATCAATCTTTATGTGTCAATAATAATATATTTTACTTTACAAATGATATATATAAATCATATCAATTGAGAGTGATGAAGGTTACCGAAGGGATCCAAAGGGTGCTGAGTGTCAAATAGTGCCAAAGTGTGCCAAGTGTGGAAGGGTGTTGAAGTGTATCAAGTGTTGAAGGCTGCCAAAGGGTGCCAAAAGATGAGTTTCAAAGGCTTCCAATTTTTGATGGATGTCAAAGGGTTTTGAGTGTCGAATGGTGTCAAACGGTGCCGAAGGGTGAAATTGAAAGGGTGCCAAAGGATGAGTGATGGGTGTAGGTGAAGATTAAGTGTTATAGGGGAGTAATTGTGTGGATAGCCTACATTTGGTATATTATAGTTAAAGAAAAAAATTTCATTACCCTTATAATAGTTAGTTTGTGCATTTAAGGAGAGTGACTTGAAAAATATCCTTAACATATGTAAAAATATTGACATATATGATACATGTTAGTAGCATTTTCCCTACAACAATAGAATCCCCTAATGATGCAGAGGGTTTGGGATCTAGTGTTTTTCGAAAGCTCCTAACTCCTTCTAACCATCCAATGGTTACTCCTTGTGATATCTTCTCCAATTTGGATCTCCAATATCCTCACAATAAACTTCTCCTCCAAGGTATAGTTGATGTCTAGAAGATACACCACCTTTGAGACCAATTTGGTCTTCAATTCCCTAGTCTTCTTCACTAGAATTGCCCTCTAGAACCCCAAACCCTAGCTTAGGATCTTCTCACACATTAATTTTACTCTACTCTAGGTCCTTAACCCTTCAAAAGCCATTTTGTACCTTTCCATACAATTCTGGATACTCCACCAAGTTCTTAAGCATCAAATTCACTAGGACGCCTAATTGGCTCAATTCCTAGTAGGTCTATTTTGACTAATTTTAGCTTAGTGCTCCCAAAATCCCCAAAAAACATCATATAAGACCTTGAAAATCTTCAAGGTATCCCCTAACCCTTTCCAAATCCTGATTTTAGACTTCTAGATGCACCCACAACACTGATTACTAGCAGGCCCTAGTTTTAAGCCTATTATTTAGGCCTTTGGACCTGTCTACACAAATGACCATCAAATTGGTTCCAAACTTCAAACCACTTCCTCTAACCTCTTTAATCTTCAAGGAGATTCTCTAATATTTTCACAAATATCTCTAATTTCTTTCCTTAAAGTCATGGGTGCGTGAACCAGCTCCTTCTATACCCTGTCCTGGCTCACCTGTCTTCAACAGTCAGCCATAGGGCTTCCATTCTGACCATGAAATCTTGGTGCCACAAAAAAAATGAAAGCATAAAAATTATTACAGAATCTATTCTTACATCCCCTATGGTTTCATCCATTTCCACTGGTGGATGCTCAGGTTAGAGCCATTTCAAGCATGAAGGTCCTATAAATTGGCTTTACAAACCAGTGGCTTGAAAAGCTTGCCAAATCTCACTCCACTAACTTAAAAACAAAACAATCAATGTAGGTTAAGGATAGAACACTACTCTAAAATTTCATGGGTCTTTCTCACCCTTATCAATCCATATAGGCCGTACAAGGCACAAAGAATCCCTACAATCAATGAGAAACACATTCTAACATCCGTACATGAAAATCTTAATAATGAAAATCAATCCAAAACTTCATTAGCCTTTGAAATTAATCAATATCATGCTCATATACCGAGCATGAGTGGTTACAACCACCTTAACTTCCAATTGAGCAACTTTTCAAGAAGTTGCAAAAGTTGCTCGAGCAACTTTGCAAAGTTGCTTAGCAACTTTTTGCCAAAGGTGTCATTTGGCCTTTGAGACCAACTCAATGATGAGTTATGACTCCTAAGTCCTTACTTAGGTCATTTAAGGTTCTAATACTCTTTTTACATCATTACTAACCAAAATTATCCCTTTGAGACCTTTTAGGCCATTTAGACCAAATGGACCCCTAATCCTTCCTGAGCTCATTTGGATCTTACAAACTCAAACATGGATCCAACCTAATGGATCTTATTCCAAACTCCTAACACAACTCTAAAAACTCACTAAATTATCAAAATGAGAGCTAATGGGAGGTGCCCTGCACCATACTCCCCTGGGACAAAGAACTCAAGTCCCTTGAGTTAGGAGGTCGTCAATGGTGACTCCATGCTGCAAAATATCCATCTCTGTCATCCATATGGCTTCAGCATCATGTAAGCGGGCTGCCATTTAACAAGGTACTCCTTATATGTACCTTTCCTTGTCTTCTTAAGCACTTTAGTATCCAAGATACTCTCCAACCTCAAAGAGAGTGGGCTTGGAAAATCCTTAACCCAATCATCATCTCCCAAATTTGAAAGGATAGTTGGACCTATATCTAGTTCTGGTCCCTTATAGGGATACAAATCACACACATTGAAGATGGGTGAAATGCCCAAATCAGGGGGCAATTCCACTTCATAACCATTATTTCCATATTTATGCAAAATCTTCAAGGGTCTTATCTTCTTCATGAGAAACTTGGTAGGTTGACCCTTGGGTAATCTCTCCCTCTTGAGATAGGCAAGGACTAGATCCCCTAACTTGAATTGCAAATCTTTCCTGGATTGATCTACTTTAGCTTTGTACTTCTCTCCCTATTTTTGTAAGGTCCTTTTGACCTGCTCATGCAGCTCTTTCATATGCTCTGCAAATGTCTCTCCTTGAGAACTCCTCTTCTCTTGCAACCTGAGGTCTCTCAACTCTAGGATCCCTCTAGGATGAATCCCATAAACTATCTCAAAGGGGCTTTTACCTGTAATCCTATTAATGGAGTCATTATAGGAAAATTCTGCCAGCCCAATGATATGATCCCATGACTGTCCATGCTGCTTAGTCAAACATCTTAGAAAATTTCCTAGTGACATGTTCACTACCTCTATTTGTCCATCTGATTGTGGATGGTAGGCTGAAGACAATGATAAATTTGTACCTAACATCTTCCATAGGGTCCTCCAAAGTGGCCCACAAACTTGCTATCTCTATGACTTACTATGTTTAATGGCAATCCATGGATCCTAACAATGTCTCTAAAAAATAGTCCTGCAATTTGTGAAGCATCATTGGTTTTTTTGCATGGTATGAAGTGTGCCATCTTGCTAAAATGGTCCACCACAAAAAATAAACTGTCATGTCCTCTAGGTGTCTTTGGCAACTGCAAAACAAAGTCCATAATCAAGCACTCCCAAGGCCTTTGAGGTATGGATAGAGGTTGGTACAGTCCACTATTGTTGCTTTGTCCTTTAGCCCTTTGACAGACCTAACATTGTTCCACAAACTTCCTAACATTTGATTGTAACTTAGGCCAATAATAATGCCTATTTACCTGCTCTAGTGTCTTATCCACTCCAAAGTGGCCTCCCAAACTTCCTTGGTGCTTCTCCTTCACTAAGTTTTCCCTCATTGAGCATTGAGGTATACACATGAGGTGTCCCTTGAATAACAGTCCTTCCTATAGCATATACTTGGTAAATTCTACCTTGAATCCTTGTCTAAACCTTTCACATGCCTCATAGGCATCCTTGAAATCTTTGTCCTCTTTATAGAGAACTTTCAAGCCTTCTATACTCGCACTTTTCAAATGAATTTCCTGAATGGTTAGGACTCTTCTACTAAGAGCATCAACAACCTTATTACTAACTCCCTTCTTATTCTTGATCACAAAGGTGTAGGCTTGTAAGGATTCAACCCACTTAAGATGTCTTTGGTTCAACTTATCTTTCCCATTCAAGAAGCTAAGGGCATGATTGTCTGTATAGACCACCAATTCCCTTGGTAGGAGATAATGTCTCCACTTTTTAAGAGCTTTCACCATTGCATATAACTCCAAATCATAGGTGGAGTACTTTTGTTTAGCCTCATTCAACTTCTCAGAGAAGAATGCCACAAGGTGTCCCTCTTGACTTAGCACTGCTCCAATGGCTAGCTTGCTAGCATCACATTCAACCACAAACAACTGATTGAAATTAGGAAACCTTAAGGTAGGTAGCTCTACAATTCTCTTCTTCAACATTTCAAACCTTTTATTAGCTACCTCAGTCCATTTAAACTGACATTAAATTCAACCTTTAATGGTGTCGAGGATAGGTGCACATACATGACTGAAATTCCTCACAAAATTCCTATAGTATGATGCCAAACCATGGAAACTCCTAACATCCCCTATAGTCTTAGGTGTAGGCCAATCCAAGATTGAATTTCACCTTATCATGATCCATCTTCATGCAGCCATTAGCAACCACAAAACCAAGGTAAACTAGTTTAGTTTTCAAGAACTCGCACTTGTCCTGATTGATCATCAACTTATCTTTATGCAACCTCCTTAAGACCTACTCCAAATGCTCCATATGCTCCTCCTTAGACCTACTAAAAATCAGAATGTTGTCAAGATAAACTATTACAAACTTACCTATGAAGTCTGCCAATACTTCATTCATGAGCCTCATGAATGTGCTAGGAGCATTAGTGAGGCCAAAGGGAATCACAAGCCACTCATACAACCTTTCATTTGTTTTGAAGGTTGTCTTCCATTCATCACCAGGCCTAACTCTGATTTGATGATAGCCTGACTTCAAATTCACCTTGGAGAAGTAACATGAACCTCCCAAATTGTCCAACAAGTCCTTAATTCTTGGCATTGGAAATCTGTACCTAATTGTAATCTTGTTGATGGCCCTAGAATCAGTGCACATCTTCCATGTACCTCCCTTCTTTGGTGCAAGGATAGTAGGTACATCACAAGGGCTCAAACTCTTCCTTATCAATCCCTTATCCAAAAAATCTTGAATTTGCTTGGCTATCTCTGCATTTTGGCTTGGTGTCATCTTGTATGTTTCTTTGTTTGGCAAGTTTTCTCCAAGAATGAGGTTTATTTGATGGCTTATTTCCCTCATGGGTGGCAATGCACTTGGAAACCCATTTTCCACTATCTCATGATACTTGTCCAACAATGTTTGTACCTCTAAGGGTATACTAACCTTCTCCTTAGCCTCCTCTTTTGGCTTCATTACCACTAAACAATAGACCTCTTTCTCCTTCTTCATAACCTTAAGAAACTCTTTCCCACTCAAAAGCATAACACTAGCCCCTACATGCTTCTCCTCATTAGGTTCTTGCAATGGATCCATTTGAAACTTCTTTCCTAGCTTGGTGATTAAGTAACTATTCCTTTCACCATCATGTATGGCCTTCACATCATATTTCCACGGGCATCCTAGAAGTAGGTGACAAGCATCCATGGGAAATATGTCACATAGGACCTTGTCCTTGTAGTCTCCAATCTCAAACTCAACCATAGCTTATTCATAAAAAACTATCGGTTTTCCCTTATTGAGCCATGATACCTTGTAGGGAGTGGTATGAGGTATCCTCCTAAGCTTAAGCTTATCAACCTTCTTTGCGGATACTATGTTCTCAGTGGACCTGGAATCCACTATCACCTTACATATCTTCCCATGTGATCTGCAAGTAGTTTTGAATAGGCTCTTTCTTTGAGGTGGCTCCATGGTGTTAGGAACCTTCAACAATGTCCTTCTCAACATGAGATTCTCTCCATCCAATACTATCCTTGCCTTGGAGATAGGTGAAGTGACACTTTGGGTGTCCTCTAATTGCACCAAATGATTTCTCATCTCTCCCATTGATGATGTAGAACCTTTTGCAGGACATCTACCCATGGTATTTCCCACTTGATTGCAATTATAGAACCTATTGGTGAAGACTTAATTGGTCCTATCTTGTGACTGAAACCTACCTCTTGGTGGCCCTCTTCCTCTATATCCTCCTCTTTGGAATGAACCTCTATATTGATTTCTTCCATTGCTGTCATTAGATGGTGTGTCTTCCATCCTACTTGGGCTTTGTCCTCTACCAAAAGTGTTCCTTCCCCTAAATCCTATGTTATTGTTGTTACCCCTACCTCTTTGTTGGAAGTCACTCCCATTCTTCCTCCTAGCCTTCTCCTCTACTCTCAAGGTCAACTGAAAGCGTTTGTGCATGTTATTAGGAGCCAACATGTTGATTTCATCTTGGATTCCTTGCCTCAATCCATTGAGGTAACTTGCCACCTTCTCTACCTCTTCTTCCTACCTTCTTGCTCTTAGACTTAGCTTCTTGAACTCCTCAATGTAGGTGCTGACTGATAACTCCCTTTGTCTTAGATTCTATAGCTTTTGATACATTTGTATCTCATAATTAGTGGGAAAGAATTGTGCCCTTAACCTGATTTTCATCCTTCCCCATGAGACTATCTTCTTATTCCCATTAGCTATCCTATCATCTTGCATCATATTCCACCACACCAATGTAGATCCTTTGAGCCTAGCTTTGGCATAGCTGACTCTCTTTTCCTCTGACACTTCCTTGTAATCAAATTGATTATCTATGGGCTCTAGGCAATCCAACAACTCCTCACCATTAAAACTGCCACTATAGTAAGGTTTGTGTTCCATGCTATCCTTGTTGATGGATTTGAATGCATCCAAGAACACCTTATCTTTATCATCAACTATTTCTTTACCTTTTCTAGATGTCTCCCTTGTCTGACTTTCATTCTCATCCTCACTCTCATCACCCCATTCAGTGATTCTCTTCCCTTTTGATTCTGACAGATTGGCCTTGTCCAATAGCTCTTGGACCAAGTCTACAATGGAACCTCTACTCATTTCCTTTTGAGGCATGCTATCAACCTCTTGACTCTCCTTCCCTTTAGACATACACAACCTTCAAGAAATTCCTACTTTGATACTACTCTAATGCAGAGGGTTTGGGATCTAATGTTTTTCCAAAGCTCCTAACTCCTAACAATCCAATGGTTACTCCTTGTGATATCTTCTCCAATTTTGATCTCCAAGATCCTCACAATCAACTTCTCCTCCAAGGTATAGTTGATGTCTAGAAGATACACCACCTTTAAGACCAATTTGGTCTTCAATTCCCTAGTCTTCTTCACTAGAATTCCCCTCTAGAACCCCAAACCCTAGCTTAGGATCTTCTCACACATTATTTTTACTCTCCTCTAGGTCCTTAACCCTTCAAAAGTCATTTGGTACCTTTCCATACACTTCTGGATACTTCACCAAGTTCTTGAGCATCAAATTCACTAGGAGGCCTAATTGGCTCAATTCCTAGTAGGTCTATTTTGACTGATTTTGGCTTAGTGCTCCCAAAATCCCCCAAAAAACTCATAGAAAACCTTAAAAATACTCAAGTCATCCCCTAACCCTTTCCAAATCCCGATTTTAGACTTCTAGATGTACCCACAACACTGATTACTAGTAGGCCCTAGTTTTAAGCCTATTATTTAGGCCTCAAGACCTGTCTGCACAAATGACCATCAAATTGGTCTCCAAACTTCAAACCACTTCCTCTAACCTCTTGAATCTTCAAGTGGACTCTCTATTCTTTTCAAAAATGTCTCTAAGTCCTTTCCTTAAAGACATGGGTGCATGAACCAACTCCTTCTATACCCTGTCCTGGCTCACCTGTCTTCAATAGTCAGCCATAGGGCTTCCATTCTAACCATGAAATCTTGGTGCCACAACAAAAATGAAAGCATACAAATTATTTAAAGACACTAACCTTACACCCCCTATGGTTTCAACCATTTCCACTAGTGGATGCTCAGGTTAGAACCATTTCAAGCATGGAGGTCCTATAAATTGTCTTTACAGACCAGTGGCTTGAAAAGCTTGCCAAATCTCACTCCACTAACTTAAAAACAAAAGAATCAATTTAGGTTAAGGATAGAACACTACTCTAAACTTTCATGGGTCTTTCTCACCCTTATCAATCCGTACAAGTCGTACAAGGCACAAAGAATCCCTACAATCAATGAGAAACACAATCTAACATTCGTACAGGAAAATATTAATAATGAAAATCAATCCAAAACTTCATTAGCCTTTGAAATTAATCAATATCATGCTCATATACCGAGCATGAGTGGTTACAACCACCTTAACTTCCAATTGAGCAACTTTTCAAAAAGTTGCAAAAGTTGCTCGAGCAACTTTGCAAAGTTGCTTAGCAACTTTTTGCCAAAGGTGTCATTTGGCCTTTGAGACCAACTCAATGATGAGTTATGACTCCTAAGTCCTTACTTAGGTCATTTAAGGTTCTAATACTCTTTTTACATCATTACTAACCAAAATTATCCCTGCGAGACCTTTTAGGCCATTTAGACCAAATGGACCCCTAATCCTTCCTGAGCTCATTTGGATCTTACAAACTCAAACATGGATCCAACCTAATGGATCTTATTCCAAAATCCTAAAAAAACTCTAAACACTCACTAACTTATCAAAATGAGAGCTTAATGGGAGGTTCCCTGCACCACCTAAGGCCTTATTTATATATTCTAGATGATGTATTGATCTGGTGACTTTTAAGATTACTAGACTATAGGAAAATAGATAAATATGAATGGTGGAGTATTGTACTATTATGGTTGACATTGTAAGTCCATCACATCTTAAAAATTTATTTAAATTATTCACAATAAATATGATATACATCATAACTACTTAAAGATGAAGATGTAGGAATATCATAATTATATCAGACCCACCATGCTTTTGTGTTGGCTTTGTCATATAGGTCTTCAACATCAATGCTCTCCATAAAGTACTAATTTTAGATTTGTATTGTAAGATTTAGTCTAGTTAAGTACACCAAGAGGTATACAAGAGGGGGTTCTTACATGGACACATTTTTCCCAAATTTTCTAAATGTGAATTGAGAGTATTAATTTGATAGTTATCCTTTCATATTTTCAAGATATCAAAGGAATAATCTTTATTATTGGGAGACAACATTGGTAAAGTACACAACAAGATCAAGCTAGTGGCCTCTGTTAGTAGGTCTACAATTTAGAGTACTATGGTGGGCCTTTAGATGCTTAATGATAAATCTCAAGTGTTCAAATTCAGTACTATAAATATAGGAAGATCCATGCATTGAGGTGTAGACATTGTTAGTGAGGATGTGGGAGCTATTGGTGATGAACAGAAAATAGGTTTTTCTAATTTGCAAGGGCCATCAACTAGGACCCATTTCCATTCAAGAGTTATTGGTGACTATTCCCAGATCATCCATGAGGTAATAAATATATTTGATTAAGTGATTAGTAAAACTCTAGAGGCTAGAAAAATCTTTAAAGAATCATATTAGGGTGGCTCAATTGTGTGACCCTATTTTTTTTATGTCATCTTTCTTGTCTTTTTGTTGATGGTTCACTACTAGTTCTACTTTTATTTTCTTTTGATATTGGAAACCTTTTTATAAAGGGTTTTGGGGTCTCTTTAGAACCTTGTTTACCTTATCGAAATCTCATATTACTATAATTATGTGGATAACACATTTCAAAAAATTTCTCTAAAAAGAGATGAAAGACTTGGATTATCAATAATAGAGAAGTATAGTACAACTCTCAAACTCCACTTAATCTTTAATCTAGCATGACAACCCACAAAAAACAAGACTTGAACATACTCATATTCCTCTCTAACTCAAACCCTGATATATAGATCCTTTGGGGATAAAAAATCACCATAAAATTTTAGCATGGGCCAAAAAGAGGTTAAAAACGACTATGGCAACACTCCATTTTATCCCTACACATAGAACATATTCTCTTACATGGCATTACATGTTACAATTTATCATAAGAATCCCCTAATATAGTAGAAACTCTTACATGCATAATAGAATAATAATAAAAAATGTAAGGATTCTCTTATGCGTGCCATAATAACTAATTCTCATGTTCAAAATGATTCAATCCACTTTTAATCCTTATATTCTTCATCGAATCTATCATTCATCTTAAGAATCATTAAGTTTTTTATTATTTTATTACATGAATGCCAAATAACCATGGAAACATATAAAAATAATAATAATAAATACATAATCCAAAATTTCTAAGGTTGTGACACCTTAATTTTTTACATTATTCCATTTTTTGAAGTAGCTAGTAATATTCGAGGGAATCACACCATCATGGAATAACTAAGAACACGAAACAATGCTTGTGTCCTTTTTGCATGCCAAGCACACTTTTTTATGCTCATAGGTTTGGTGAGATAAACTACAATGTTCACTTAAGTGTCACTTTTCTTCATCTCAATTTGTTTGGTTTCAATAAACTAGTGAACATAATGGTATTATATATTATATTATTAGTTTGTGTATGATACATATGATTCTTCGCTAAATGAATTTCACTCTAACTATCACAATTAGCCTGAATTATCCTACAATCAAAACTAATTTACCTACACATAATTTTGTAAAAATACTACCTCCTTTTCAATATTGGTATCATCCATGTAATCTAGTTCAATGACCTAGATACATCAACTTTATTTTACTCATACTTGACTCATTTCTCCTTCAAACAAGATAAAAACCTACCTCTTAGTGGGCCTTTGACTATCCAAGTGACAACCCAATCTACATCAAAAAATCCTTCATGTCCAATGTCTTATCGACACTATTATTTCCAGGAGGTTATAAACAATAATATTAAGTTCATTGCAAATATTCAAGCACCCTTAAATAACATGATTTCAATGTTCTCTACCAAGCTTAGACACAAGCCTTCTTAAAACTCTAACTGCTTGTGCAGTATCTAGTCTAATGGAAAAGATTGCATACATTAAACTTCCTAAGCACTAGAATAAGTAACATTAGACATACCCTCTAAATCATCATCACCATTATTAGGACATGTATCTAGTGAAAGATCGTGCCACCCTGTAAAGGAATTTTTACTGGTTTACAATACTGTATATTAAATCTATTCAAACTAGTGCCAATATAGTTACTCGGTGATAAGAAAAACTTTAGGACTACCCAATATCTTTTTATTTCCATACCATTACCTTATAATCACTAATAAGTATCATATATCATCCAAAAATAAGACAATGATTAGAATAAGAATATGACCTTCAATATATTTAATGTGTATACAATGATCTTCTTTACTACTAACAAAACCCAATTTCATGACAAATGAATCAAATTTATGATACCACACACGGGGAGATGATTTTAAACCATATTAAAGTAATTTAACCTAGGAACCAGATGTTCATTTCTGTTTACCTAAAACAAATTTGGTTTTTGCTTATAAATATCCTCCTCCTAGTTGCAATGGAAAAACATAGTCTTAACATCTATTTTCTCAATCTAAAAATAATATCTCTAGCATTTGATAACATCAATCTAAACGAGGATAATTTAGCAATATGAGACAAAATATCACCAAAACAAACACCCTCTCTCTAGGAGTAGGTCTTAGCTACCAATTTAAATATGTACTTTTGTCATAAATTATATGCTCCTAATTCTTTTTATATAACCATTTTCAACCAATGATTTTTATTCATTTGGTAAAATGATCAAGATCCCATGTATCACATAATTATAATAACATCATCTCATATAGCATGGTTTTTTGCCAATAACAAAAGTCATCTGTTAAAATAGCTTCCTTATAGGATCTAGATTTATCATCAATACTAAAAGAGAAAATAAAAAATTAAAATCTGGTGGGCTATACCTGACAATGTGATTCAATTGTCTTGTGGATCGTCTAAGAATCTAGGAGTATGGGGATATTTTTTTCTTTATCTTTCTCAACCTCTTCTTTTTCTTTAGTTTGAACAGTAAATATTTATGAACCCTCATCTTCTTCTTCCTCATCCTCATCCTCATGTATATCTCTTTGTTCTTCTCAAGATACATTCTCATATAAAATTTCAAAATGAACTCTCTTTTTATTTTATTTTTCTTTTGGTTGTTCAAGAAGAGAAATAACACTAGGTTCCCTTACAATTTCATCTCTAGAAATAATAATTTTCTTTCTTAACAGATTCTATAACTTCTATTCTTTTACATTATCACCATATTCAATAAAAATACATTTTTCACTTTTGGATCCAACTTAGTTCACATTTCAAAAGGTGTTGTATCAAGATCCTGGAAGAAGATATATTTATCAAGTAACAAGGTGCACATACAACTACTATCCAAAAGAATCTATCAAGCTATGAACTACTTAAAATACTTCTAGATATTTCCATTATTGTTCAAGTTAATCATTATGGCACTCTATTCTATTATGAAGTAGTTTTTTATTTTATAATTCTTGCATGCTTACTAAATTCATCAAGTTCCTTTGAATATTATTACCCTTCATTTTCAATTCTTAAGACTTTAGTTTTGCAATATGTTTTCTTTCTAACTAATTCCTTAAATTCTTTAAACTTAGTAAAACATTGAGATTTATGCCTTATAAAACAAAACCAAGTATATTTAGAAACATCATCAATGAAGGATATAAAATATCTAGATTTTCCAATTGATTCAATATCCATTTCTCCAAAAATATTTTTTATAAATAATTTTTAATTTACAATTACAATTATACTACTTGAAGGAAATAATTTAATAAAAGAAACACATAATGTTCCCAAAATTCAACACTTATCAAAATATGAGAAACCATCTAACAATTTTTTATTTAAAATATCTTTTAAACCATTCTCATTAATGTTTCCCAATCTATATTGCCACACAACATAAAATAATTTTTACATTTAGTTATATTAGAAGATTTAACGACTGTAGTGACTTAAATCTTATAAAGAGTCCCCATCCTTGTCCCCATTTCTACCCTAAAGTTATCTCTTGCTAATTTCTACAACCATGCTTGTCAAATGTTACATGAAATATCATATAATTCAACATGGAAACTAAAATAAAATTACTTTCTAAATGTAGGATATGCAAAACATGTAAAAGATGTCTTATTCTCCCATAATTGAAACATGACTATATATTACCCCTTCTGACAATAGGGTATGAGTAATTATTGTTGAGATAGATTTCTCCTCCATTAAACTTCTCATATTTGAAAGACTAATCCCTATGAGGAGTCATATGGTATAAGTGACCTAAGTCAATTAACCAATTTTATTTTTTCATAACATTAAGAGAAGAAATCAAAGCATCATCACTTAAATTTGAGGATTTTTCTATAGAGGAATAAAAATATCTATTTAGATTCATGTGTTCTTTCTTAACACATCCTTTATCTCCATAGTTCCAATAGTTTACTTTCTTCCTATTAAAAGAACTTGGACTTGTCTTTAGGCACATTTGTATCTCCTTTAGGCCTCCCTCTTTGTGCCTTCCCCTAACACTGAGAGAATAACCTAAACTATCCATATCCTTTCTCCAAATTTCATTTGAAAACAAAGATCCAACAACTGAAAATGAAAATTTAGATCTTTCAGGTTAGTAGTGATAGAAATAATCAATATTTTCCTTGAATTGGGTAAAGAAAAAAATAAGCCTAATTCATTTTTCATCTTCTTCAACAATAATATAGATATAGAAGATAGTTGACTCAAAATTAAATTAAATTAATTTAAATGCTTCGATATTATATCACCTTCCTTCATCTTAAGAGAAAACAAATTTTCTTTCAAGTAAAGTTTATTTACCTGACTTTTTTCTTGGAAATCTCACCTTAATTTTGTACTTATCAAAACTATACATGGTGTTGAAGGATTCTAATTTTATATCATGTATTAATCAACAAGTTCACTACATAATCCTAAATGATTTATAGCTACACCATAAAAATTGGTGCTAATAATATATGTCTAGTCATAAATAGTGTTGTAAATAGCACCTTTTCGACAACTACCAAATAAAAGAGAATTATAACACCCCATTTTCAAAATCATTCGTAGTATTAATTAAATATTTTTTCTTAATATTATATAAATAATAACTCAAATTATTAGTTTCCAATGTAGGAGCATCCTTGGGTCATTGGTAATCTTGCATCACCCAAAAGTTTTTTTTTAAATTTTTGTGTTTACTATTCTAGTTGGGCAACTTCTGGTGTTTAGGCTTGCGATTGTTCCAGTTGGCTTGTTTTCATATAAGATTATTATATTGTAATATAGACATCCTAGAGATCCCATGTCTAGGTTCACAACTCATTTTGATATTTTTGGATGAAGTTATTTAATGTTTGGGTCTGGTCCTATTTGGTTTTCCTGTTCTAACAACCAGGGTGGTGAGATTCATCTTGCGATGGAGTTTCACATTATGAAAAGCTTTGTAGTTCCTAGTTCTATGTTCTTACACATGTGCTCGACCTCCTGTATATTCACATGATATGATGTATCTAATTGGAGGTTTTCTTATGGATTTAGGTCCTGACCTATTTGTTTGTAAACCATTTTCTATATCTTGGAGATTGTGATCAGATAAGCTGACTCATGGCTAGCGATCTTGTATATAAGCTAGGTAGTAGTTCTTGTTTTAGGCGGTGCTAGTATATGGGAGATAGCTAGTAGGATAGCATCTGATTTTGTAAATAATCAGGTAAGTATGTCTAGAATGTAAGACTGCATATTTATAGGCCAACTTGATATAAATCCTTTGTTGTGGTGAAGATAGAAGATCATATTTCTTTATTGGCTGGTGTTGTCTATTGCTTTGTTGATCATTTCCACTTTGGTGTTTCTTTTAGCAAGGATTTGGCATCTCCTTTGGTGAGTCTCTTTCCTTGTCTACTTCAAGTGGTATCAGAGCACAGTTGCGATTCTTGGTTTGTATATCTAGATTCCTAAGCTTGTGAAGTTGTTTACTTATTGTTTACATGGGGTGGTAGAATTCAAGATGTGACCTACATCAACTAATGGCTTGCACAAGGTGGTTCAAGATAGGATTTTTTTTCAATTGTGAATGAAAAAATAGTTTCAAAAATATGAATGATCACCTTGAGCTCTGAATATTGTGAACCCTAAATATCCTTCTTGTGGGGTGACAGAAAGAAGACCCGACCTACAATTGTAGAGAGTTGCACTGGTAGAGTTCTTTGATCGATTGAAGGACAAGTTGGTGATTTTTAAGGACTAAGAAGCCATACCTCGTTGAGGTAGACTATTGGTGTTAGTATATTGTTGGATCAGTTTTAGTAATCAACACTTGTGATCAGATCGTCGAACCTAAGGAGATTTAAGATTGACATATTTGGGAACATGCCTCCTAGAATGATGAATCCTAGAAGATTAGAGAAGATGATGGAGGAATTCAAAAATGAGATGTGGACTAAAATATGAAATGCTTTAACTAGAGCTAGGAGAAACCTTGAGACTAAAGGTGAATTTGAGGAAGTTGTTGAAGATCTTGGGACTACCAAAGTTGAGATCCCTATAGAAGAAGAAATATTATTAAGAGTTATGGCACAAATGGGTAATAGTCATAGGCTCAAGATGTTTCTAACTTTGTTGGTTCATTGCATCCTAAGGAATTGATAGATTGGATTAATGAAATAGAAGATTACTTTGAGCTTGAAGATATTAAGGATCCACAGAGGGTTAGGTTAGCACAGACTAAGTTAAAAGGTCATGCTTTATGGAGGAAAGTATTGTAGAAAGATAGGGAAGACAATGTAGAACCTTAGATCAATAGGTAGAGAGTTATGATTTCTAGACTTAAATCCAAGTTCATACCAAAGGATTATGAATTAGAATTGTTTAATAAGTCACAAAACTTGAAACAAAAGGACTTGGTAATGAAGGAGTATACCAAAGAGTTTTAAACAAAATATATATCAGATATGGACACCAAGAAGCATCTATGGAAAAGGTTTCTAGGTATGTTAATGGTTTAAGACTTAGTGTTTAGGATGAATTAAGTATACTAAGGCTTAGTAAAATTGAAGATGCTTATCAGTATGATCTAAAAGATAGAAGATAAGTTAAAAATAAGACAGGTTATACCTAGGGTCAAGGATAAATTGGTTGGTGATAAAGACAGATATACACTTGTGATTGAAGAGGAACCTAATAAGGAGATTCATGGAAGGGTTAATAGAAGAAGGGAGTTCAAGGGTATTTGTTTCAAATGTGTTAATGTTGGACATAGGGCTTTCCAATGTTCAGTTCCAATTCTAACAAAGGAAAATAAAACTTAGTGCCACATGATGAACATGCAGATGATGAACTTGTTGACAAAGAGGTTGCACCTGAGATGAGAGAATCTATGATGTTTAGGAGAGTCATGTTGAGAAATAAGGAAACAAAGCGTGTATACAGAAGGCATTTTTTTTGAACCATTTGCAAGTCATGAGGTAAATGTTGCAAAGTAATCATAGACAATGGTATTACTGAGAATCTTGTATTAGAAGAGATAGTGTTGAAGCTTGGATTGAAAAGAATTAAACATCCTTGTCCATATGGGATAAGTTTTTTTTAGGATGAACATATGGTGAACGTTAAATAGAAGTGTTGGGTTAAGTTAAACATTAGTCCATATCATGATGAGGTATTATGTGATGTGATGAGTATGAGTACTTGCCATCTCTTGTTGGGAAGACCTTGACAATTTTATGTTGGTGCTATACATAATTTCTGAAGGAATGTGGTGTCTATGGTGAGGGATGGATGAAAGTTTAATTTGATTCCTTTGAAGGAAGAAGGAAGGAAGGCTAATAACCTGACTGTAATGAAAACTTTCACCTTGGGAGATAGACTTGTTAATCTCTATTGAGAATTTAAGGTTGTCATTAGTATCAAAGGACAGTAAACACATCGGTCAATTACTTATATTGAGACAGTCAGTAACTAGAAGTAAGACAGAGTAGTCAGTAAAGCCTTACACCGAGCATCACACAGTTAACCCAGCACCAGTGACACTAACACCGATGGTCAATAAACACTGAGCATCACAGTATACACCGAGCAGATTATACAGTGTTTACCGATGATCACAGAAAATGACATAGTAATCAGAAATGGCACATTATTCTATACAAATGGTTATAACAGATTGTAAAATGGTTTACCATGATCGAGGAGCATTTATTGTAAAAGATATTCATTAAATGCAATGATTATCTTATTTGTATTAGTTGATCTAGGTTATTTTGCACCGTAGATCTTAGGTTTATGATTATTTTTGTAACCTAATTTTTGTTTAAGCGGCAAAATAGAACACTATATATTGTATATGTTCACACCATTTTATAAGGTTGTTGAACTAATATATTGTTACCCCACTTTTCACCCCATAACCATGCTATTAAAAGTGGAGGTATTTGATGTCAAGTCAGATTTAGACATGTCTGAGTCTAAGTCTAGGTTTCCTTCAGGACAGGTTGTCCTTACTAGGTTTCCCTGCCATTGCCTTCTTCTTTTCAAGTCAGGTGGGTTATTTGGAAGTCTTGTCATAATGGGTAGGTGATAGACCCCAACCTGGCAAGGATGTCATGCTCCCATTGATGATCTCTTTCAGATGGAATGGTGATTGAAGTCATGATCTCAGGACACTCATAAGAAATCAGAAATCAAAAGATTCTTCATATGGATGATGCAGTGATAGAGTCGACATTGTACTATTCAGAGAATTCCACTCCTTATAACAAGTTGTATAAAGCATTGAATTCAAGTTCCTTTTATGGGTCTTAGAAAGGCTGTATAAACCTTGCCAAATGGATATTTTCATGTTGAGTCATGAAGCCACGAAGGTTGAAATAAGTATAAAAATATAATAAAACTGCAGTAAAAGTGGTAGTGTGGTTGTTGGTAAGTCGCATGATCGCAAGATAAAAATAACTACCTTGAGTTTATGCGATAAAGGCTAAAATGAACTACCGAGCAAGTTAACCAGTCACATAATCACATGAATGGAATAAATTCCATGCGATCATGCGACAGTGGAGGTTTGGGTGGAAAGAAAAGTCAAAGATAGGAAAGATTAAATAAATGTGCCAACAGTGCAACTTGTGTACGTCAATAGTGGAGTCCACATGTACCAATGATGAAGCGATCACATGATCACAAGAATTAAACAAATACTATGCGATCATGTGAAAAGTAAAAAGCATGGATTAGTGGGCCTTGTTTCTTAGCGGGACCTGAGTCATGATATAGCGGGAATCCACGTGCACCAATTATAGAGCGGTCGCATGATTGCATAAATAAAATAACACCCATGTGATCATGCGACAATGGAAGACCAGGTGGGACCCACGTATGCTAACAACGCAGGTGCGATGGTGAAAAGTTATAAGTTTGAGCTCGATGAAGATAATATTAAATATTATTTCATGCACCAATGATAAAGCGGTCGCATGATCGCATAGATTAAAATATTGCTATGCGATCATGCAACAACGTAAGTCACCAAAGATGCTTGGCGGTAAAATGGGATCCTTCCACGTGTCCAAGGTAGAAGCCGCACTTCATCAATAGCGCATCCGATGGCACTCGTATAATTGCTATTCCTATCAAATGTTTTTGCGATCATGCGAGATGCATACACGTGTATCTCGGTGGGGCCAAAAGAGTTTGTATGCGATACCAAATCAACGGTAGTCACTTTCTCGCTAAGCCGTGGGAGATTCATTGCGAACTTGCGAGATGAATTGACATGTACCTGTGGGTCTGAGGAAAGTTGCTTGCAGTGGTAATCTTTTGAGATACAGAATCTACGGTTCCCATTTTGTCTTTATTACGTCACCTTTTCTTAGCGGGTTAACAGGATCTAGCCATGTATTCAGGTGGGCCTCTCTAATGTTAAGCGCAGCCGTTTAGGTGTGTGGTCGCAGGATTGCATGACTGAGAGAACACCCATGCGATCATACGAAATGGAAGCCCGTGCAGGTGAGAAAGGTCAAAGATTGGAAAGGTTAAATAAAATATGCCTTGCTGGGCCCATGTGAACCAATGATAGAAGGGTCGCATGATCGCAAGAAATAAAATAATATCATGCGATCATGTGACAATGAAGCCTGGTGGGTCCGAAAAGGGTTTTCTTGCGATGCCGAATCAATGGTAGTCACTTTTCCTCAGATGCATACACGTGGAGTTGGGATTCTAGCTAACAAATAAAAATGATTGACGGTTTCTTGGCCTTTCCAAAAGTAATTGTTACATCAGAAATGGTGAATTTGTGTAACGCAGTATGCTAAGGAAATTGTACATTGATGAATCTTGAATCGAATCATGAGCAGAGGTTATGATGGACAAATACATCTGAAATAGAGGAGTAATAGTTCGGGAAAGTATCAAATGTAGTGCTTCTATTATGTGTGTTCGCAGAGATGAATCATGGCATATTATTAACTCAAATTGTAACCGGAATTATATACCACAAGAAGACTAAAGGCTTGATGCAGTGTGAAGGTTGAACCTTTATGAATAGGGGATATGTTACTCTGATCGATAGAATTGAATTATTTTAGATTCATTTCAAAAATACAGAGAGCGAATATTGGTAATATCAATTCTTTCATGATTATGAGCTGGTGACTGTTCGAAGGATATCATCTGGCATTATGAGGGATATTTTAAATTAAATCACAGTGATTCAAATACCTATTCAAGTCATCCTATTGAGCAAAGGAAGATGAAAGGGCAGAGTAAATTTCTTTCCTCTTCCTTATGTGTTGAAACCATTCGATTCTGTGCCTTTTGGTATTCATGAAAACTGAAAGATCATGAGTTCTTATGAACTCTATGTATTGTAAAACTCTATATATAATACTAAGAAAATCAATGCAAAGGTCAGCAAACTGGATATTGGAGCAAAAGTGATTCCATTTACTGAGCTTTATTTCTGGTTTTGTTCCATTTTAGTTAATCATCTACATTTGAATAGAAAGGACAGTTATGTATGAAGCTGTGATTACATATTGAATTCCATTTCATGTCTGTGGTTGCAGTAAGTAATTCCATTTGCTTGTCATATGTAACTCTTCTCCTATTCATCCTGTTCGTTAGATTCATTCTGGACAGAAAGTACAATTATGTATGAAGTTGTGATTTTCACTTGGATTCCATTTCATGTCAGAGGTTGCAGTGAGGGCAATTCCATTTGCTGTTCGTATATGATTCTGCTCTTGTTCTCTCTAAGTAGAATTTGCATGATTAGAGTAGTTAGATTAAAGTTAGGAGATAGAATATATACCCTTGCCTGAATTGTTTGTGTCTATGAGCAATTCAGTTAAAACACATTAGAGACAACCTGGTGATCAGTTTAAAAACATATTCATTGAACACCATACACAATCAAGGAGTTGTACCTATTAATTTAGAGGGCAGTGATTGAATATATACACTGACCCAATTGTTGGTAACATCCTTTTGTTCTCTTACCTTGGGTGATTTGGGAGTCAAAGATTGAAAATCTTAGAAGAGGACAAACTATTAACCAACAGTTTTTGGCAACTCTACTGGGGAGGACTTTGAAAAGAAGAAGATATTAATAAGTTTTTCTCAAAATCTTAAGGCATCCTAGATTCCAAATTTACCAGGAGTGCAAAACAAAAGGGAAAGGTTGATCTAGTCTATGAAGAACTCAAAGCAATCAATTTCCCTATCCTTGAAGATATTTTCAGGAAAGGAAGAGCAAAGGTGAGGGAAACTGAAAATAAGAAGCTTGCTGATTTTCAGTTATCTACAGTAGTTCCTTTGAGACCAAAGAGAAGTAAGTCTTCCTCTCCTCCTATTGGTAGAATTCCTATCTCTACCACTTGCAATTCATTGTTATTGCACGGTATTGCACTTCCCCTCTTAATTTCAATTCAAGCAGTTGCACAAAATATAAGGCTAGCAACTATGGCTATTCCTTGGGGAAATGCTATTGGGCCATTGAATCTTACAACAAATCATGACTTTCCAAAGGCCTCCAGAAAGAACTTCCCTAGATTCAATGGTGATGGCTCAATGTTAGCCGAAAAACATCTAAGTGCTTTCCAGAAAGCATGTAGTGTGGTGAATCCTTAGCATGAGGATGTTGCAATCAGGATGTTTGTGGATACTTTGGTGGATGATGCAGCATATTGGTTCCAGGATTTACCCACAGGCTGTATTACTGGTTGGAATGCCATGAAACAGAGATTTGAAGGAAGATACAAGAGCACTGAAGATGCTCAGGTTCTCTTGTTACAATTAGCCCAAATTAAGAAAGAACCATCCATCTCTATGAGAAATTTTAATGCAAAATTTAATAAACTTATTAAAAGGATACCAGCTGCTAGTGCTCCAACAGGAGACAATCAAAAAACTTTCTACATCAGTTCTATGCCTCCTGAACTTGGTTATCAACTAAGAAGGGCTAATGTGGCCACTTTACAAGCCACACAAACTCTTGCAGTAGAGATGGAGGATGACATGATAGCCTCTGGGAAATGGAAGAAAGAGTATCATACTAGATCTTCAAGCAATACAACAAGCACTTCAAACAGTACTGAGGCTATGTTACAAAAGTTGTCCAATGAGCTGATTACATTAAAGAAACAAGTTGCTAGACCAGCTCATTCATTATATCAGCCTTATCAAGAAGGACCAAGATATCAAGGTGGAAATAAGAACTTGCAGCTCCCTGCCCCTCAGCAAAGATTAGCTATTGAAGCTACTCCTAAAGGTCAGACTTCTTGTGCCTTTCATCTCAGAGTAGATCATGATGGTAATACCTGTGAAGACATGATCAGATATTTACAGATGAGAGGAGAAGAAGTGCAAAGAATTGAATATCTAGAAGATGATGATGATCATGCTCCTCATGGCGACTCCATAAATTTGTATTGTGAGTATGAGTCAGATTCAGAAAATGGAGGAAATTGTTTTGCCACCTTGGAAGGACCTCAGCTAATGGTGATGACTAGAAGTTAGAAAAATAAGAGTTAGGTTTCTAATGCTGCTCCTGATAAGAATCCAACACCTTCTCATAAGGCGGATAAAGACAAGAATGCAACATCAAGTTCTTCACAAAAGGATCTAAAAGATAAGTCATCTACTTCTTTTGATATTATAAAATTTTGTGAGGAAACTAAGATTCAAATAACTACCATGGATTATTTAAAATCTAATCCGGATCAATTGCAAAGACTAGTAGAATGTTGTAAAAGTAAGGAGAATGTTCTTATTAATGCTAACGTTCATGATAAAAATCAAACCAGTACTAGCAAAGAGAATTCAATAGATGATGATTTTTCAATTCTAAGATTGTTTCATGAAGAAGAATCTGTTGTCCATGCTACTTGTTCTAGTAAAAAATCAGAGCCTTTCTATGTATCACTTTTTATCAATGGAAATAAATTGAGTAATTGCATCATAGATTCAGGATCTTCAGACAATGTGATGCCTGCTTCAGTTGCTAAAGCTTTAGGATTTCCTTTAACTAAAGTCTTTGGCATATGTTATTCTATGGATGCTAAACAAGTGCCCTTAATTGGTCAAATTAAAGATGCTCAGGTTGCCTTAGTTGCCTATCCCTCTAAGAGATGCAGCTATCCCTCTAAGAGATTGAAGCTCACAATCCTTGTTGTTGATATCCCTGAGAGTTATGGAATGCTGCTTAGTAGAAGTTTCTGCAAAGACTTGGGAGGAGAGATCAAGTTAGATTGGACATCTGCCTATATTCAAGTAGGAAATAAAAAGGTGAAGTTGGAACTGGAAGGAAAAGCAAAATTCACTGTATTAAAGTCAGATGATCCTAGGTCACAAATTCTTTATCAAGAAATGCAATTTGGAAACTATATGATATCCTATAATGGCCCTAATGTTCAAGAAGAGATAGAAGAAGCAAAAATAGAGCAATTATGGACATTAGAGTTTGATGGAAGTTGTGCCAAGGCTGGTTCAGGTGTTGGAATAGTTTTGATAGCCCCTAATGGAGAAATTACTTGCTTGGCTTATAAATTGAATTTTAAAAATACCAATAATACTACAAAATATGAGGCCCTTCTCCTTGGTATAGAGGCAGCTAAACAAAAAGGAGTTAAATTGCTCAAAGTTCAAGGGGATGCTGAATTGATGGTGAGACAAGTAAGAAATCAGTACTCTGTGAAAAATAATAGATTGAAAAATTATAGAAATAAAGTATGGGATGAAATAGAAAGTCTAGATGCCTTTTCAATAATTTCGGTCCCAAGAGATCAAAATTCCAGGGCTGATTCTCTAGCAGTTTCTGCATCTCTACTCTTGCCTCATCCTGACTTCAAAAATCAAGTATACAGAATGGAGGTCCTATTCAGACCTAAGGTGCCTGATAATGAAGAATCTTGGCAAGTATTTGAAGATGACAAGCATATTCATTAGTTTCTAGAAGGAACAGGCCCCTTTGCCAATATGTGTTTTGAAAATGACAAAGAAGAGCAGTCACCAATTGATGAAGAAGAATTAAAATCAGGTATCATTCAATTGAAAGAAAATAGAATTCCTTCTCATTTTGTGTCATTAGAAAAACTCTTTGATAAACATGTTGCCTATATAAGGAGAGAGAGAGATAAGAAAGAAAAAACTTGTGGAGAATTTGATGGGATCAACATAGGAACTGAGGACAGTCCTAAAATGATCAACATTGGAAAATGCTGCACTCTTGAGGAAAGAACGAAAATCAGAGAATTGTTGATTGAATTCCAAGATGCTTTTGCTTGGAGCTATGAGGATTTAAAGAATTTTATGAATGGAAAATTCAGGCATACTATCCCTCTTAAATCTGGAGCATCACCTGTCAAACAAAAATAGAGAAATTATAATCCTTTGGTGGAAGGGGCAATTTTCAAAGAAATAGATAAAATGCTAAAAGCTAAGATCATTTATCCCATCCATCATTCCACTTGGGTAGCAAACATTGTTCCTGTGTGGAAAAAGAATGGAGAAATAAGGATTTGTGTTGATTTTAGAAATCTGAACCAAGCTTCCCTCAAGGATAACTATGCTCTACCAAACATGGATCATTTATTGCAAACTGTTGCAAGGTCAGAGATGATGTCCATGTTAGATGGTTTTTCAAGATATAATCAGATACAAGTAGATGAAGCAGATAAGTATAAAACAACTTTCACAACACCTTGGGGCACATTTGCTTATAATAGAATGCCTTTTGGGTTAATTAATGCAGGTGCAACCTTTCAAAGGGCTATGGATTTATCTTTTGGTGATCTTAAAAATAAAATTATTGTGATCTACCTTGATGACTTGACTATTTTCTCCAAGAAGAGGAAAGATCACCTAGGAGATCTGACCAAGGTTCTGCAAAGATGTAGAGATCAAGGCATATCCTTGAACCCAAAGAAATCAGTGTTTTGTGTCACTGAGGGTAAGCTTCTTGGTCACATTGTTTCTCAAGAAGGAGTCAAAATTGATCCTGATAGAGTTAAAGCCATTCAACAATTAAGTTTACCTTTGAGTAAGACTAGTGTTAAATCCTTCTTTAGACAAGTGAATTTTCTGAGAAGATTTGTACCTGATTTTTCTGAGATTGTGCAAAGCATAGTTGACATGATGAAAGGAAATCAAACATTTAAGTGGACTAATGATGGTAAAAGAGATTTTAAGGATATAAAGAATACCATTGCAAATGCTCCTATCTTGGTTCATCCTGATTATACTAAAGAGTTCATTATATACTGCTATGCATCTGAACACACCATGTCAACAATATTAATGCAAGAGAATAAGGAAGGTATACAAGCTCCTATTGCCTTCATGAGTATGCCCTTAAAGAATCAAGAGCTAAAGTATTCTCAAGTTGAGAAGCATGCTTATGCAGTGGTGAGAGCATTAAAGAATTTCAGATTTTACATCCTGCATTCACATTCAGTCATCCATGTGCCTGATGCTGCTGTAAAAAGTGTGTTAACACAACAAGATGTTGGGTGTAACAATAGAGGAGTTTGGATTGCAAAGGTCCAGGAGTATGATATAGATGTTAGGCCAACAAACCTTGTAAGAGGGAATGCTCTTTGTAGGGCCATAGCAGAGAATCAGCAAGCTGAAGAAGATGATCACAGAGTGCTCATGGTAAGTCTGCAAGATCCTTGGTTCTCAAACATTGCATATTTTCTGACTTATGGTGAATGTTCGAATGGATTAATTGCTAAACAAAAGAGGAATTTAAAGAATAAAGCCTTGAAGTATGTTATACATGATGATGTTTTATATAAGAAAGCAATTGATGGTACTTTCCTGAGATGTGCTGATAAAGATCAGCAGGAAAAGTTATTGAAATCTTTCCATGACGAAGCATGTGGAGGTCACTTCTCATCCACTGTGATAGCTTTCAAGATTCTAACATAGTGCTATTATTGGCCCGGCATGTTCAAAGACTCATATAAGTGGGTTGCAAATTGTGAGAAGTGTAGGATGTTTGCAGGCAAACCACAGTTGGCTACATTACCCCTGAGATCGGTGGTGATAGATGCTCCTTTTCAGCAGTGGGGTTTGGACTTTGTAGGACCTATCAATCCTTCTTCAAATCAAGGACATTCATACATCTTGACCACCACTGATTACTTCAGCAAATGGGTGGAAGCTAAACCAATGAAGAAGACTACTTCAGAAGTAGTATGTGAATTCATTAAAGAACAAATACTGGTAAGATTTGGAGTTCCCACAAAATTGATATTGGATAATGCTTCTTACTTTTCATCCTCAGAAATGGTTGCCTTTTGTTATGATCATGGGATTCAAATAGGACACTCTTCTGATTATTTTCCTCAAGGTAACGGGCAGGCTGAGTCAAGTAATAAAAATTTGATTAATATTTTGAAGAAGTTAGTTGCTGATAATCAGAGAGATTGGCACAAAAAGATATATGATGCTCTTTGGGTAGATAGAACCACTCCTAAAAGAGCCATTGGTATTTCTCTTTTTGAGTTGGTGTATGGAGTAGAAGCCAACTTACCATTGCCATTAGAACTTGTTTCTTGTAAATTGAAAACCGCAATTGTGGATAATGTTTTCAAGGATGGATTGGAAAAAAGGATCCTATATTTGACTAAGCTGCAGGAAGAAAGGGAAGATATGGTTGATAGGATCACTGAACATTAGAACTGAGTCAAGAAGTTGTTTGAAAAAAGGGCAAGGCCAAGAAAATTCATGGAAGGTGATATGGTGCTGCTGTGGGATAAGAGACATGAACCTAAAGGAATGCATTCTAAGTTTCAATCCTTGTGGAAAGGTCCATTCCAGATTGTGCAAGTGAATCAGAATAACTCATTCAGATTGGCATATCCTTCCAGAGAGTCCCTGCCATGTTCCTATAATGGGTAGGATTTGAAGCTATACCAGATGCGTAATTGAAGAGCAGGTAACCCTTGCGAAGTAGTTAGTTAGGTAGGTTTTCTTTTTGTGTCTTAGTTTAGTGGTTGTCTTTCATTTTGCTGTTGTTATCCTTAAGTTTAGTTTTCTTTTTGTCAAGTTCTCAGTTATTTTGCGGAACCAGAGATTGCTAGAGTTCTTTTAAGCATTGTAATGCTTAAATCTGCAATCGGAGCCAGCTGTTGCCCCACTTTTCACCCCATAACCATGCTGTTAAAAGTGGAGGTATTTGATGTCAAGTTAGATTTAGTCATCTCTGAGTCTAAGTCTAGGTTTCCTTTAGGATAGGTTGTCCTTGCCGGGTTTCCCTGCCATTGCCTTCTTCTTTTCAAGCCGGGTGGGTTATTTTGAAGTCTTGTCATAATGGGTAGGTGATAGACCTCAACCTGGCAAGGATATCATGCTCCCATTGATGATCTCTTTTAGATGGAATGGTGATTGAAGTCATGATCTCAGGACACTCATAAGAAATCAGAAATCAAAAGATTCTTCATATGGATGATGCAGTGACAGAGTCGACATTTTACTATTCAAAGAATTCCACTCCTTATAACAGGCTGTATAAAGCATTGAATTCAAGTTCCTTTTATGGGTCTTAGAAAGGATGTATAAACCTTGCCAAGTGGATATTTTCATGTTGAGTCATGAAGCCACGAAGGTTGAAATAAGTATAAAAATATAATAAAACTACAGTAAAAGTGGTAGTGTGGTTGTTGGCAGGTCACATGATCCCAAGATCAAAATAACTGCCTTGAGTTTATGTGACAAAGGCTAAAATGAACTGCCGAGCAAGTTAACCAGTGGCATAATCACATGAATGGAATAACTTCCATGCAATCATGCAACAGTGGAGGTTCGGGTGGAAAGAAAATTCAAAGATAGGAAAGATTAAATAAATGTGCCAACAATGCAACCCACGTACGTCAATAGTGGAGTCCATGTGTACCAATGATGAAGTGGTCGCATGATCGCAAGAATTAAACAAATACTATGCGATCATGTGAAAAGTAAAAAGCACGGATTAGTGGGTCCTGTTTCTCAAAAGGACCTGAGTCATGATATAGCGGGAATCCACGTGCACCAATCATAGAGTGGTCGCATGATCACATAAATAAAATAACACCCACGCAATCATGTGACAATGGAAGACCAAGTGGGACCCACGTATGCTAACAGCGCAGGTGCGATGGTGAAAAGCTATAAGTCCGAGCTCGATGAAGATAATATTAAATATTATTTCATGCACCAATGATAAAGCAGTCGCATGATTGCATAGATTAAAATATTGCTATGCGATCATGCGACAACGTAAGTCACCGAAGATGCTTGGCAGTAAAATGGGATCCTTCCACGTGTCCAAGGTAGAAGCCACACTTCATCAATAGCGCATCCAATGACCCTCGCATAATAACTATTCCTGTCAAATGTTTTTGTGATCATGCGAGATGCGTACACGTGTCTCTCAGTGGGGCCAAAAGAGTTTGTATGTGATACCAAATTAATGGTAGTCGCTTTGTCACTAAGCCGTGGGAGATTCATTGCAAACTTGCAAGATGAATCCACATGTCCCTATGGGTCCGAGGAAAGTTGCTTGTTGTGGTAATCTTTTTAGATACGGAATCTACAGTTCTCGTTTTGTCTTTATTATGTCACCTTTTCTTAGCGGGTTAACGGGATCTAGCCACGTATTCAGGTGGGCCTCTCTAATGTTAAGCGCAGCTGTTTAGGTGTGTGGTCGCATGATCACATGACTGAGAGAACACCCATGCGATCATACGAAATGGAAGCTAGGACAGGTGAGAAAGGTCAAAGATAGGAAAGGTTAAATAAAATATGCCTTGCTGGGCCCATGTGAACCAATGATAGAAGGGTCGCATGATTGCAAGAAATAAAATAATATCATGTGATCATATGACAATGAAGCCTGGTGGGTCCAAAAAGGGTTTTCTTGTGATGTCGAATCAATGGTAGTCACTTTTCCTTAGATGCATACACGTGGAGTCAGGATTCTAGCTAACATATAAAAATGATTGATGGTTTCTTGGCCTTTCCAAAAGCAATTGTTACATCAGAAATGGTGAATTTGTGTAACGCGTTATGCTAATGAAATTGTACATTGATGAATCTTGAATCAAATCATGAGCAGAGGTTATGATGGACAAATACATCTGAAACGGAGGAGTAAGGGTTCAGGAAAGTATCAAATGCAGTGCTTCTATTATGTGTGTTCGCAGAGATGAATCATGGCATATTATTAACTCAAATTGTAACCGGAATTATATACCACAAGAAGACTAAAGGCTTGATGCAGTGTGAAGGTTGAACCTTTATGAATAGGGGATATGTTACTCTGATTGAAAGAATTGAATTATTCTAGATTCATTTCAAAAATACAAAGAGCGAATATTGGTAATATCAATTCTTTCATGATTATGAGCTGGTGACTGTTCGAAGGATATCATCTGGCGTTATGAGGAATATTTTAAATTAAATCATAGTGATCCTATTCAAGTCATCCTATTGAGCAAAGGAAGATGAAAGGGCAGAGTAAATTTCTTTCCTCTTCCTTATGTGTTGAAACCATTCGATTATGTGCCTTTTGGTATTCATGAAAACTGAAAGATCATGAGTTCTTATGAACTCTATGTATTGTAAAACTCTATATATACTGCTAAGAAAATCAATGCAAAGGTCGGCAAACTGGATATTGGAGCAAAAGTGATTCCATTTACTGAGCTTTATTTCTGGTTTTGTTCCATTTTAGTTAATCATCTGCATTTGAATAGAAAGGACAGTTATGTATGAAGCTGTGATTACATATTGAATTCCATTTCATGTCTGTGGTTGTAGTAAGTAATTCCATTTGCTTGTCATATGTAACTCTTCTCCTATTCATCCTGTTTGTTAGATTCATTCTGGACAGAAAGTACAATTATGTATGAAGCTATTATTTTCGCTTGGATTCCATTTCATGTCAGAGGTTGCAGTGAGGGTAATTCTATTTGTTGTTTGTATATGATTCTTCTCCTGTTCTCTCTAAGTAGAATTTGCATGATTAGAGTAGTTAGATTAAAGTTAGGAGATAGAATATATACCCTTGCCTGAATTGTTTGTGTCTTTGAGCAATTCAGTTAAAACACATTAGAGACAACCTGGTGATCAATTTAAAAACATATTCATTGAACACCATACACAATCAGGGAGCTGTACTTGTTAATTCAGAGGGCAGTGATTGAAGATATACACTAACCCAATTGTTGGTAACATCCTTTTGTTCTCTTACCTTGGGTGATTTGGGAGTCAAAGATTGAAAATCTTAGAAGAGGACAAACTGTTAACCAACATATATATGAATCATGGAGCACTTGAAGAAATTGCCTATCTTCAAGACAATCAGTTTACCTAGCAGAACAAAGTACAGGGGTTTTCAGATTGAGAAAAATCAGACAAGGCTACCGAGCATAACAAAGCGAAGAACCATGATAGATAAGGTGATATTTTGATAAACACTTATAGATCTATTTCAGACAAGTGAGTTGTCAACTAGCAGATAGTTTACCTATTACTTTCTGACAATTGTGATAGAGTTTTGATAAATCTCTTAACAGAGTAGACTTAACAGTCTTTGTATAAATCTCTTAACCAAGTACACACTTCATATAGTGTTGTTAAATCCTATAACTAGGTAGATCTAGCTAATCTAATATGTTACTCCTAATAGGGTAAGATCACCAGAAGTGATTAAAACTTGTAGCCTTAATAGGAAAACCTTTTCTATCTGTAGTAGTGAAGAATTTGTGGGTGTCATCCCCACTACAGTTTTTACCTTCTAACAAGGGTTTCTGCATTACCAAAATACTTGTGTTATGTGATTATCATATTGATTTCATGTTTTTTACTTTCTTAAGCTAACTAAATGATTGATTTATGCAATTAGATTCAAGTTATTTTGATCAGTTATTACAGTATTCAGTTATAGATCAGGAAGGTTTTGCAACTAAAGATTTGAAGGCACTAATTCACCCCTCCCCTCTCAGTACCTGTCTCTCCTAATTCCAACAATTGGTATCAAAACTCAGCTCTCTTTTTGAACAGTTTAACCACTAAAGGGAAAAGATCTAAGTCATGGAAAGATACAAGCTTGACAAGACTATTGAGAATCAGAAGATACAAATGCAGATGTTTGTGGAACAATATAAACAAGCCAAGGAAGAACTGAAGAAATTACTGGTTGAAAGAAAGAACCTTGCAATTCAACTAAATGAAATAAGTTATCATGAAGAACCTATTGATGACATATTTGATCATATTGGATCAAGCTCTGGAAGCATCTCTGACGGATCCGAAAGCATAATATCTGAATTATTTGAAAAAAATCAGCATCTATCTGAGCAAGTGAAAGCACTTCAAATCGGTCATGAATCTCAAATGGTGAGAATGGTGGAAATCATGAACAATGGTAGACAAGCTGAACAAGATCGGAATCTAGCTATTGAAGACTGAAGAATGATGACTGAACAACTTCAAGCAAAAGAAAATGAAATTCAGAGACTCACTGATCGTCACTACCAAGTATCAAATCAAATGATGATAGTTAATCAAGAAATGAACTGAGTAAATGGAGAATTATCAAGAAGACTTGAAGATGTTGCAATACTCAGAGAAGATAATGAAAAATTGAGAAATGAAATAAACACACAAAAGCAACACAATGAGATGATGAAGATAGCCGAGGATAACTCTAAAAAGATTGATGATTTTTTTACTAATCAGAGGAGATTCGAAACTAGAGTCGGTATAGGCTACACTAGTGAAGGAGAATCATCACAACAAGCTGAAGAAGTCAACAAAAATCAAAGTCAAAAACCTAAAGTGTTAACATGTTACCACTGTGGAAAAATAGGACATACATCTAATGTGTGCAGAAGCAAAGCACAAGGTAAACCTCCTGTCATTCCTAAATTCAATGGATATTGTTATTATTGTGGTAAGTTTGGACATCCAGCTTATGAATGCAGAGAAAAGAAGAATGACATTGCTAATAATACTACTAAGGAGAAAATATGCTATACTTGTAATAAGTATGGACACCCTGCAAGGCGAAAATGAAGCAAGTCTGGACACCTAAAGAGAAACTACAATGAAAGCCATATCAACCGAAGAGACAAGGTAACTCATATGTTTTGGATTATAATACATGGACCAACTGTACTGCATGTGGTCAGTATGGACATATTGCAACAAACTGTTACAAAAAGAGTCAGATTGGACAATCAAGAAACTAGACAAATGCAGGAATGGCATGTATGCATTGTCACAAGGTTGATCATGTAAGAAAGAACTGCAGAGACTGAGCACCTGATGAAAACCATATATTTGAGAGTGGATATAACATTATAGAAATTACAAAGTTAAGGAACACAATGTGGAAGAAGGCATCTAATGAGAATGCTGAGTCAAGTAACACTGTCGGTGAAACCTCGTCCACTGGATTGGATGACATTGGTACCTCCACTTAAGATGATAAAGGTATGTATGGAACTGACATTTCAAATGATCACATTTTACATACAATTCCTTATATCTGATGTACAAATACCAAATCTGCATGAATGAAGATGCACTATGGTTTATATATTATAAGTTTACAAATGTTATCTAGTCGGTAAAAGAAGAAATGTAAGTTGGTTACTCGTTGGTAATCACTATACAAGGTTAACTGAGAACAATTCAAACCAATGAAGAAAGTCTATGTTAACCGAGAAAAAGATATTGAAGACATTACCGAGCTAACATCCATCTCATACCAAAAGTTAGGTCATGCATTTAATGCATCAAAGTTTGAGCAGGAATATCGAAAAACCCTATATATACGCGGAAACAAAGTTCATTGTTACATTGTGATTTCGAAGAAAGGAGATTTTACAAAGAAGAGTTTGAGCTAACAATTTTTAGAATAGATTGAAAGCTACTGTAGATCAAACAAATGACAATTCTTCGACGAAAACTAGTAAGTTCATCCACCTACCGAACACTGGTTATCAATTGCTTGCCGAAACCCTAGAAATAATTTATGGCATCGACATCGACTGCAAGCAAATCATAGAACATTGAGGAGGAAGTGGAATTAATTGTTAGGGCACACTTTTCCGAGGAGAAATTCAAACCTCATCATAAGGTCGCAGCACAAACAGACAATATGGGTGCATTTTCTAGTATTCCTGATAAGGTTTTGTTGATAGAAGATGTTAGGGCCTACATTCACTGAAAGATCAGTGAAGTATGTGATTTTGAGACCATTGCAGCTTATCAGCAAGTTTGTGGACTGGATGGTAAGATCAAATCTGAATATAAGAATATTGAGGAGTCAGGGTTACGGTGTTTCACATACTTCCCACAATCATTTCACAACGACTGGATAAGAATTGTGCTAAGCAGATTTCATGATGGCAAATTTTGGTTAGACAAACCTATTGAGGTCACCAAGAAGATTATCAATAGGGTTACTAGGTACCCTACAACCGACAAAGGCAAAGCATTTTGAAGTTTGTCTCGTTCCGACGTAGAAAAGAACACTAGAGCTCAATGGGATGGTAGGGCACTAAAAATTTCAACTATCAAAGATCTAGTGGTAAAAGTCGTAGCTCATGTCATCGGGTACAAGATATTTCAATCAAGCAGACTGAATAGTGTACCCTGCAGTGCCATGGACATGGCTTACAAAATTGTGAAGAAAGATCACCAGGTTGATCTTGCCGAGCTACTACTACACCAACTGCATGACAACATGAAGACAATAAAAGCAAAGAAGTCCAATACATGTAAGTACCAATCATTGCTTGTCTGTACATTCCTCTATTTGCAAAAATTTGTATCGGGTATCAGAAAAGTAAACTGGCAATCAGAAAGACCGATAACTGTTCAAATCAGTGAAATGATGAGAAGTCTAGGAGACAATCTAAACAAGGATTTCAATGCATATTTCAAGGAATTTCAAACAAGAATGTAACAAAGAAGTAGAATTCCAAAGGAATTAGTAAGTAAATTTGAAGATGACATATGCTTTGTGGTAAGCATAGACCATTCAATGATAAAGGCAGTAGAACCGAGAACAAAATGGCTAGCACCAATGTGTTATGAAATGAATCATGATTTCACTTTGAAATCTATCAATGCATTGCTGGCATTACCGATAGACATCACTGCTAGTAGGTTTGGAGTATATGAGGAAGCTAAGTTAAGAATCACAACGGACATTGAGATCGATAAAATGTCAAGAAGGGAAAATAAAATGAAAAAGGATCTCACAAAAAAATATGGAACTACATCTGACTCACCTAAGGAGTCATTGGTTGATGAAGCAACCGAAGGTTAGTTACAGTTGGCTGACAAACCCTATGACAGCAAGGAGATTGAGTCAGACAAAGAGAATGATAATACATCGGTTCCTCCCACCAATGATGAAGAAGAAACTCAACTACCCACAACTGATGAACAATATATTCAGCTACCAGAACCTAAAGGAATGAGGACACATTCAGCAACTACACCACAATCTACTGAGAAAGAAGAAGCAGTAAAAGTAGCAAAAAGAAGAGCAGTTACACCGATGAAGAAATACATCAAGAGAAAGAACAAGAAAGCAGCTGAACCACCAAAGAAAAAGAGGAAATACATAAGGAGTAAGGAAGATATAGAGGAGTTTGACACTAAAAATGACCCTGATCAATTTAAGTTACTTCGCAGCAGGGATAGTACTATAGAAGAAATAATTGAAGATATAATTGAGAATAGAAATCTCAATTATCTAGGCATAGACAACTTTAACAACATGTCAATTGAGGACAAGAAAAAGATAGAACATGCTATTGTTCAAATGATGATCAAGTTCAAGAGAGTACCGATGGAATTTGCATGATAATTGTTGAAGGAACTTGATGACAAAATAAGTGAGAGATGGGCTATTGCACTTGAAATAGAGAAAAGGAAAAGAGAACGGTCACTAGGTCGTGCAGCCTCACACTTTAGCTATGCTATGGTAAGTGAATACATGACAAGGTATCAGCCTAGATTTTTAGTCAAGAATAGAGCTATGTAGATCATGGATGAGAATGTAGATGATATGGATGTCGTATGTGACTCCCTATGGACATCAATTTTGAAAGCAGAAGAGAAAGTTGAACAAGAAGCATTTCTGAAACTGTCTAAAAAGAGACACAGTTCAAAAGGTAAAAGTATTTTCATTGCTGATAATAAAGGCGAGAAAATAGAAGACATCGGTATATCAATTACCGAGGTAATTGATATCACCGAACAAAAGGAAGAAATCAAAATTTCATAGGATGCACCGGATCAAGCTAAGATCCACTTGCAAAAGAAAACCGATGATGATGCACTCATTGAGGACATCACTAACAGTGATCCTGATGATGTAGATGATGAAGATGTGACCATTACACAATACAAAGATGAAGCATTCGACATAGCTAGTGTGCTCACATCACTACCAGGTGAACTACCTGTACTTGCAGAGGCCGTTGAAATAATTTCACAAGTACAACCCGATGTCTCTCATCCTAAGCCAACCAAAGATACAACTAAGATTCAAGCACTTGAGCAACTTGCAGATATAAATGAGCCTAACAAACAAGAGGCACAGTCTACAGAACAAAAGGAACCTAAAGAAACCAAGTCAACTGAGGTGAACCCACCTGACACTACCACCGAGACTCCCACTCAATCTATCGAGGAGTAGAAGAAGGATGATATAGTGTCAACTGGTAAGGATACTCCGAGGAGTGAAGAAAAAGCTATTGTCATAAGTGAGAAGAAGTCACCTCTAGCCCTGAAGAAGAAAAAGAAGAAAGCCAAAGGGCAAGTCACCATTGATGAAGTTATCATTATACTAGAATGTGACCCAAGAAACCTAAGCCCCAAGGAACTAAGTCGGTATGGGGAACTATGTTCAAGGAAAGTGGTACAAGAAAAGTTAAGGCAAGAACAAAAATGTAAAGTGTTAAATGGTGTACGAGATATTCTGCAACAAATAGTACCGGAAACAAATATTGATGAGAATACTTCCATTTTAGATCAACTTGCCACACTCACTGACAAAATCAATGCCCCTGATACAGATGCAGATAAAAGAATAGAAGAATGGGCAGAGTCAAAGATTCAAAAAAAATTGGCAGAAAGGATTAGCACTGAAGTGGCACTGAACAAGGTGAAATTATCTAAGTTCATTACCGAGGTAAAATCTATTACCCAGATAATCTGTCAATTTCTCATCAAGCTTTGTACTACAGACACCTTCACTGTAGAAATAAGTGAAAAGATAAAAGGTTTGGAAGCAAAAATAAAGTTGAGTAAACAAGCAGCTATCACCGAGCCAACTTCTTTCTTAAAGCACATTAACTGAGTTTAGGAACTCTGACAGCTAATAGCAGACTTAAGGAAACAAGAAGCACACATCACCGATCAGGTTACAGAGTTACAGAAAGAACTCACTCCTTACCTGAAGATTTTTGAAACACATACTGTCAAAGCTGAGCAACTTGTGGCAACACCAGAGATTTCAGTGTTGGATAATATCTTTGACATGCATGCACAAGTCGGTCTTGAACAAATTGCTCTTACCAACTTGAAAGAGGAATGGGAAAACCTCTTGGAGTTTGTAAAGAAAACCCATCAAAACATTTTTTATATGATGTAAGTATACATTACATACTTTTTGGGTATTTGGCATTATTATCAAAAAGGGGGAAAACATGTATATGCCAAATAGTATATTTTTTATATGTATATTACATAATACCGGGAACATGCACCGAGGGGGAGTACTTTTGTACTTAGAAGTTTTTGTTGTGGATATGTATATGGCGGAGATATACATTTTGAAGTTTTGATACTAATGCCAAAGGGGGAGATTGTTAATCTCTATTGAGCATTTAAGGTTGTCATTAGTATCAAAGGATAGTAAACAGGTCGGTCGGTTACTTATATTGAGACAGTCGGTAACTAGAAGTAAGACAGAGCAGTCGGTAAAGCCTTACACCGAACATCACACAGTTAACCGAGCACCAGTGACACCGACACCGATGGTCAGTAAACACCAAGAAGATTATACAGTGTTTACCAATGATCATAGAAAATGGCATAGTAATCAGAAATGGCACATTATTCTATGCAAATGGTTATAACAGATCATAAAATGGTTTACCATGATCGAGGAGCATTTATTGTAAAAGATATTCATTAAATGCAATGATTATCTTATTTGTATTAGTTGATCTAGGTTATTTTGCACCGTAGATCTTAGGGTTATGATTATTTTTGTAACCTAATTTTTGTTTAAGTGGCAAAACATAACACTATATATTGTATATGTTTGCACCATTTTATAAGGTTGTTGAATTGATATATATGAATCACGAAGCACTTGAAGAAATTGCCTATCTTTAAGACAATCAGTTTACCGAGCAGAATAGAGTACAAAGGTTTTTAGATTGAGTAGAATCAGACAAGGCTACTGAGCAGAACAGAGTAGAGAACCATCATAGATAAGGTGATATTTTGATAAGCACTTATAGATCTATTTCAGACAAGTGAGTTTTCAACTAGTAGATAGTTTACCTATTACTTTCTGACAATTGTGATAGAGTTTTGATAAATCTCTTAACAGAGTAGACTTAATAGTCTTTGTATAAATCTCTTAACCGAGTACAGACTTCATATAGTGTTGTTAACTCCTATAACTAGGTAGATCTAGCTAATCTAATATGTTACTCCTAATAGGGTAAGATCACCAGAAGTGATCAAAACTTGTAGCCTTAACAGGAAAACCTTTTCTATCTGTAGTAGTGAAGAATTTGTGGGTGTCATCCCCACCATAGTTTTTACGTTCTAACAACATTACCAAAATACTTGTGTTATGTGATTGTCATATTGATTTCATGTTGTTTACTTTCTTAAGTTAACTAGATGATTGATTTATGCAATTAGATTCAAGTTATTTTGATCGATTATTACAGTGTTCAGTTATAGATCAGGAAGGTTTTGCAACTAAAGATTTGAAGGCACTGATTCACCCCTCCCCTCTCAATACCTGTCTCTCCTAATTCCAACAAGACTACTTCAGATCAGGAGGTCTAGGATTTGTAATAGATAGTTGCGAAGGTTTTTGAGGTGTTATAGTTGTTGAATTTGATGAATGAATCAGAACCAATAGAGTTAATGGTTGGTGATAACTATATGATGTTACAGTAGAGTACCGAAGAATTGGTATCAAATGAGAAACATACTCTCTCAAGTTGATTGGTGGTTGAGGCTGAAAAGGTATTGAGTGATGTTAGGAGTGGAATCAAGCAACATAAAAGGATGAAGGCATTGAGGACTGACTATAGGAGCAACAAAGATAAATGCAATTGGAAGGAATTGGTAAATCAAAGCAATGATGGTGGAAGAAGTAGAAAAAACAAATTTGTACCATATGTTGAGGAAGATGAAAATAGGTCAAGGGGTTGAACACTTTCATGTGTAGTGGAAGAGAGAGTTGGTGTAGTCAATTTTCTTCTGATAGAAAGGATATGTGGATTAACACTACAACATTTGGGGTCCAATTTTGACACCAATTTGCGACACCAGTACAATTTGTGTTTTTTTTTGTGTTTTTTTTTGCAAGTGCCCTCGACGATGTCGTAATAGCAACGATGACATTGTAATTGAGACACCCATTTGGTTATAAACAAAAAACAAGAAAGTTTCATTTGTAACTTTTGTGAATTCAAAGAGCTGCTATGAAGACGACATTGCACTTTTGCATGGCACGAAGAGGGCATTCATGTTTGGCGTGCTCGAAGAGGCCAACACCATGTGGGAAGAGGGCATTGGCACTTGAGGTAGGCATTCGAGCTTTGTCTTCTCATTAACTCAATTTCATTTTGATGGCATTTGTTGATTTAATGGCACAATATGAATGTTAATAGTGACATTGTTTACATCTTAGCATTTGGAATGCTTGATGACCTGCGAGCTTTGAGAGCTAGGGTATTGTTGCATTACCTTCTAGGCATTGTGTGAAGTGTTTGATCTCTCTTTATTTGTTTTGTTGCTGATATTCACTATGTGGTATTCCCTGTTTATTTTCATTTCATGAGGAAATGTCTTGGTGGCTCGTGGGATGCAAGCTAGGGCATCATACATTATTTATGAGCTCATTGTTTAATACTGGCATTGTTTACATCTTTTCATTTGGAATACTTGATGACCCACGAGCTTTGAGAGCTAGGGCATCGTTGCTATTAACTTGAAGGCATTGTGTGAAGTGTTTGATCTCTCTTTATTTGGTTTGTTGTTGATATTGACTATGTGGTACTCCCCGTTTATGATCATTTCATGAGGAAATGTCTTGATGGCTTGTGAGCTGCAAGCTAGGGCGTCATACATTGTTGATGAGCTCACTATTTAATACTGGCATTGTTCATGAGCTCATTGTTTAATATCTAGCATCATGAAAACATACATTAATACACTTACAATTTTGAATTTTAGCTCGAGCATCATGTAATGTTATTGATGTCATTGCATGCTTGCTGCTGTTGTGCACCATATATTGTTTTATACACTATTTATTTCATTGAGATTGTTGTGCACCATTTATGTTCATCCACTTATGTATGTTTTCATTCATTCATATTCTTCTGAAAGTTGGCTATTAGTGACCATATAGGACCATTCTTGATGTTTTTGGGACATTTGATGAAAAGATGTAAATAGGGACACCGGTAATAAAATAGGGACATATTAAGATTAATATCGTAAGTAAAAAAATTACACAATGACATTTAGATTAAGTACAATATGAATTCACATGCCTTTAATTATGATACACTTTTGAAATTATCACTCATTGGTCATTTGACAATTCAAGATATAAGTATCAAAATATAAACTGTTCTAAAAGGAAGAAACACACATGTATCATCATTTAATACAAAATATAAAAGTATCCCACAGACACAGTTTCTATTATAACAATGATCCTCTAAACCCATGGTGTCTCAAGGTAAGAATAATTTACTTAAGCCATCAAATAAGTATCATCCTAAAGTTTAAATAGACATTGACTATGGATATACAACACTGAGCCATAATAAATTATAGAGTTTCACTGAAATTTCTATATCCACTTACAATCATCCTACTACTTACACTGCAATTTCTATGTCCATTGCCATTAAAATATATCTCTCCTGTTATATAGTCATCCTTCTCATTAAGTGTTTCCATTAAAATATATCACTCCTCCTGTTATATAATGTATATGCATACTTGTTTAAAATGTCATACTTGTTGCTCTTAAATATTTTTACCATTTCACTCAAATTTACATGACATTAAAGCCAAGCCCAAAATGTATACATACGTGTAAGTATAGGAGAAGCTAGATTCTACAACTATTGAAAAAAAAAAAAAAACTATACCAATAGTAGCTTACGAGAAACTATACTTGTGCTCTCCACACCATACCTCAACATCATAATGCTTTTCATTTGCAAGCTTCAGTGAGGCTTCATACCATGCATTGTCTGCAAATTTGTATGAAATGCTGATTTAGGCTGGAGGAAAAATACAGGTGTCATGTAAACAACATGGTTGAATGCAATCTCTTTTGCATGTTTTCAAGAGTTTTCCCACCAATACAAGCGTAAATGATGCATTGAATGTAATCTATGAACACTGTGTGGTATGAAGTCTCGTTGAAGCTTGAAATATATCACTCCTCATGTTATTGTCAAAATTAAATTCAAATATTTCTCAAAACATTTATTCTTGTAGAATTAAGATATCCTTATCTCAATAATAAAATAATCTTGCATAATAGCTTTTAAATCACATTAACACACACCCATGTTCTGTAGCATAGTTCATTTTAGAAGTGTATGGCTTGACTATGCATATGCATAATTGTAGATGAGGATCAGTAATAGGGTGCTAGGCATTGCTTAAATCCTTTGGATCTAACCCCATCTTTTCCTTCCTTGCAGGTTTTGGATCATACAAGAACATACTGGATTGAACCCCGGGTTAACACTTCATTACATCAGGCAATGTCTGGTACCTTCATTATTTATGTTCATCCACTTATGTATGTTTGCATTCATTCATATTCTTCTAAAAGTTGGCTATTAGCGACCGTATATGACGATTCTTGATCTTTTTGGGTCATTTGATGAAAAGATGTAAAAGTTTATATTTTTTATTTCAATTTTTAAAATCATAAAATGATTAAAATTTAAAGATAACAAATTAAGATAATCTTTGTCTTCACTTAAAAAAAAATATAAAGCTCATAAAGCATGGTAAAAGAGGGCCCTAATTGTGGTAAAATGGGAAAGTTTCCACCTTGCACTTCTCTTCATATGGCAGTTGGTAAGGAATTATGTTATAAAATTTCAAGGCATAAAATTTTATACTTTTTGTCATCATACTTTTTTCTCCTTAGCATTGAGTTTACAATATGGGGGATTTGAATAAAATATATGTACAATTATAAAATTTCATGCCTTGAAATCTGGCATGAAATTTTATAACATAGTTCCTTAGCATTTGATCTTTATATGGCAGCCATTACTTGAGGTAGGCATTCAAGCTTTGTCGAGTCTCATTAACTCAATTTCATTTTTATGTCATTTGTTGATTTAATGGCAAGATATGAATGTTAATACTGACATTGTTTACATCTTTGCATTTGGAATGCTCGATGACCTGCGAGCTTTGAGAGCTAGGACATCATTGCTATTACCTTCAAGGCATTGTGTGAAGTGTTTGATCTCTCTTTATTTGTTTTGTTGTTGATATTCATTATGTGGTACTCCCCGTTTATGATCATTTCATGAGGAAATGTCTTAATGGATCATGGGCTTCAAGCTAGGGCATCATGCATTGTTTATGAGCTCATTGTTTGAGCATCTCATGTCCCTATTTGATTGGTCGGTGCTCTATTTTTTATATTGATGCTATTAGATAAAATAGTGACATCAATAATAAAATAATACAAGTGTACTATTTTGAATTTGAGCTTTGGCATCATGCAATGTTATTGTTGTCAAAATAGTAAGTGTATTAATGTATGATCTAATAGCAGCAACTTCATTGATCATTACCTTTGACTCCTCCATCATTATAGAAGAGATAACTACCTATAACTATATTTCATAATTCCTCCTTTGAAGTCATAGGTTAGTTTAAAATGGAGAGGGGTCTCAAAATATCGTAAGTAAAAACATTACACAATGGCATTTAGATTAAGTACAATATGAATTCACATGCCTTTAATTATGATACACTTTTGAAATTATCACTCATTGGTCATTTGACAATTCAAGATATAAGTATCAGAATATAAACTATTGTAAAAGGAAGAAACACATATGTATCATCATTTAATACAAAATATAAAAGTATCCCACATACACACATTTTCTATTATAACAACCATCCTCTAATCCTATTGTGTACTAGTCTCAAGGGAAGAATGATTTACTTAAGCCATCATATAAGTATCATCCTAAAGTTTAAATAGACATTGACTATGGATATACAACACTGAGCTATCATAAATTAAAGAGTTTCACTGCAATTTCTATGTCCACTTACAATCATCCTACTACTTACATTGCAATTTCTATGTCCACTTATAATAATAAATTACAGAGTTTCACTGCAATTTCTATGTCCACTGCCATTAAAAAAAAATCACTTTTCTTATTATATAGGCATCATTCTCATTAAGTGTTTCCATTAAAATATATCACTCCTCTTGTTATATAATGTATATGCATACTTGTTTAAAATGCCATACTTGTTGCTCTTAAATATTATTACCATTTCACTCAAATTTACATGACATTAAAGCCAACCCCAAAATGTATACATAAGTGTAAGTATAGGAGAAGCTGGATTCTGCAACTATTGAAAAAAAAAAACTATACCAATAACAGCTTACGAGAAACTATACTTGTGCTTACCACATCATATCTCAGCATCATAATGCTTATCATTTTCAAGTTTGAGCGAGGCTTCATACCACGCACCATTCGCAGATTTGTATGCAATGCTGATTTAGGCTAGAGGTAAACTACATGTGTCATGTAAACAACATGGTTGAATGTAATCTCTTTTGTGCATTTTCAAGAGTTTTCCCACCAATACAAGCGTAAATAATGCATTAAACGTAATCTAAAGATAATGTGTGGTATGAAGTCTCGCTGAAGCTTGAAATATATCACTCCTCATGTTATTGGCAAAATTAAATTCAAATATTTCTTAAAACATTTATTCTTGTAGAATTAAGATATCCTTATCTCAATAATAAAAAAATCTTGCATAATAGCTTTTGAATCACATTAACACACACTCATACTTGTGCTTACCACACCATACCCCAACATCATAATGAATTGCACAAGTTGCAAGAGAATAATACAAACTTAGTGAATTCATCACCATCACAACTTGTGCCCTAACAAACTGCCCTTTGATCTATACATTAGGATCATAAAGTGATGTAGAGGGATGTGGTGGACTTCAAGCTCTTTGGAAATTTATAAGGGAAATACAAGACTTGCAAGGTTTTACCCCAAAATTTATCAGTAATAAAATAGGGACATTAGTAATAAAATAATACACTTACTATTTTGAATTTGAGCTCAGGCATCATACAATGTTATTGTTGTCATTGCATGCTTGTTGTTGTTGTGCACCATAACAACAACAAGAATGCAATGTTATAAAATTTTGGGATTAAATTGGTGAGTTTGTATACTTTCTCTATTTTAAACTAACCTATGACTTCAAAGGAGGAATTATGAAATATAGTTGTAGGTGGTTATCTCTTCTATAATGATGGAGGAGTCAAAGGTAATGATCAATGAGGTTGCTGCTATTAGATCATACATATATTAATACACTTACTATTTTAAATTTGAGCTTGGGCATCATATATTATTTTATACACTATTTATTTCATTGAAACCGTGAGCTTGACATTTGTAATGTATTTCCTGTTATTGGATTAATATTGCCATGTTGTTGAGGTTGTAAATATCCTTTTACTGATCTTGTATAAATAACATATATATACCATGTTGACTCACAACCCATGAGGTGTTGCTTGATAACACATTTGACATCATACTTTTTGCTCCATTTTAGTCTTGATTTACTCATTGCATGCATATGTTTCATTACTGCACATGTTCTGCAACATAGTTCATTTTAGAAGTTTATGGCTTGACTATCCACATGCATAATTGTAAATGAGGATCAGTAATAGGGTGCCAGACATTGCTTAGATCCTTTGGATCTAACCCCATCTTTTCTTTCCTTGCAGGTTTTGGATCATACAAGAGCATATTGGATTGAACCCTGGGTCAACACTTCATTACTTTGGGCAATGTTTGGTACCTTCATTATTTATGTTCATCCACTTATGTATGTTTGCATTCATTACCATTCTTGATATTTTTGGGTCATTTGATGAAAAGATATAAATAGGGACATCAGTAATAAAATAGAGATATCTTAATCTTTATGAGCTCAAATTCAAAATAGTAAGTGTATTATTTTATTACTGATGTCCCTATTTGATCTAATAACATTAATATAAAAAATAGAGCACCAACCAATAAAATAGGGACATGAGGTGCTCAAACAGTGAGCTCATAAAATAATATATTTAGTCTTAATAAAATCTTATAAAATGACATATATTGTGTGAAGTGTTTGATCTCTCTTTATTTGTTTTGGTGTTGATATTCACTATGTGGTACTCCCTATTTATGATCATTTCATGAGGAAATATCTTAATAGATCATAGGCTGCAAGCTAGGGCATCATACATTGTTCATGAGCTCACTGTTTAATACTGGCATTGTTTGACATCTTTTCATTTGGAATGCTTGATGACCCGTGAGCTTTAAGAGCTAGGGCATTGTTTCTATTACCTTCAAGGCATTGTGTGAACTATTTGATCTCTCTTTATTTGTTTTTTTGTTGATATTCACTATATGGTACTCCCCGTTTATGATCATTTCATGAAGAAATGTCTTGATGGCTTGCGGGCTGCAAGCTAGGGCATCATGCCTTGTTTATGAGCTCACTATTTGAGCACCTCATATCCCTATTTGATTGGCTGATAATCAAACAATGAGCTCATAAAAAATGCATGATGCCTAAGCCCAAATTCAAAATAGTAAGTGTATTATTTTATTAAGACTAAATGTATTGTTTTATTAAGATTTTATTAAGACAAAGTATGTTGGGTTAGTTTTATGTTGTTTTATAAGATTTTATTAAGACTAAATATATGATGTAAACTCATAATTATACTTGATATACATATACTTCAAAGGAGGAATTATGAAATATAGTTGTAAGTAGTTATCTCTTCTATAATGATCGAGGAGTGAAAGGTAATGATCAATGAGGTTGCTACTATTAGATCATACATTAATACACTTACTATTTTAAATTTGAGCTCAGGCATCATGTAATGTTATTGTTGTCATTGCATGGTTGCTATTATTGTGCACCATATATTATTTTATATGCTATTTATTTCATTAAGACTGTGAGCTTGGTTTTTCTTTCAGAAGTGTATGGCTTGACTATGCACATGCATAATTGTAGATGAGGATCAGTAATAGGCTGCCATTCATTGCTTAGATATTTTTTATCTAACCCCCATCTCTCTTTTCTTTGCAAGTTTTGGATCACACAAGGGCACACTAGATTCATACCCAGGTCAAAAATTCATCACTTTAGGCAATGTCTGGCACCCTTATTATTTATGTTCATCCTCTTATGTTTTGAATTTAAATTTGAGCTCATAAAGATTAAGATATTCTACTGTTTTGAATTTCTATGTGCTTTGAGCCAATGAAATTTTTGTAATTTTGAAAAAGAAAGTGTCATTTTTAATTTTTGTGAATTCAAAGAGCTATCGCGAAGATGACACTGCACTTTTGTGTGGCGTGAAGAGGGCATTGTTTATGAGCTCACTGTTTGAGCACCTCAATTTCATTTTGATGGCATTTGTTGATTTAATGACACAATATGAATGTTAATAGTGGCATTGTTTACATCTTAGCATTTGGAATGCTCGATGACCCACGAGCTTTGAGAGCTAGGGCATCGTTGCTATTACCTTCAAGGCATTGTGTGAAGTGTTTGATCTCTCTTTATTTGTTTTTCTATTGATATTCACTATGTGGTACTCCTTGTTTATGATCATTTCATGAGGAAATGTCTTGGTGGCTCGTGGGCTACAAGCTAGGGCATCATACATTGTTTATGAGCTCACTATTGAATACTGACACTGTTTACATCTTTTTATTTGGAATGCTTGATGACCCGCGAGGTTTGAGAGCTAGGGCATCATTGCTATTACCTTCAAGGTATTTTGTGAAGTGTTTGATCTCTCTTTATTTGTTTTTCTATTGATATTCACTATGTGGTACTCCTCGTTTATGATCATTTCAAGAGAAAATGTCTTGATGGCTCACGGGCTACAAGCTAGGGCATCATACATTGTTCATGAGCTCAGTGTTGTTTAATACTTACATTGTTCATGAGCTCACTGTTAAATATCTGGCCAGGCCATGTAAATGGTACCAGGCCAACCCAATTAGCCCAACAAAATGTGTCATGTGTATCTTTGTCAAATACTCTCGTTCACCATTTTGTTCTTGTTCTTCACACAAATATTGCATCAAAAGTAATTGTAAACAATAATTCAAAGAAAAAAAAACTACAATAGATCAGACCCCAAAAGAATACATTCAACTACAATAGCTCACAGTCTCAATGAAATAAACAGTGTATAAAACAATATGGTGCACAATAGCAGCAAGCATGCAATGACAACAATAACATTGCATGATGCCTGAGCTCAAATTCAAAACAATAAGTGTATTAATGTATGATCTAATAGCAGCAACCTCATTGATCTATCTTTGTTATATTGATGCTATTAGATCAAATAGGGACATCAGTAATAAAATAATACACTTACTATTTTGAATTTGAGCTCATAAATATTAAGATATCCTACTGTTTTGAATTTCTATGTACTTTGAGCCAATGAAATTTTTATCATCATGATGAAGTAATAATGCATTAAATGTCTTACTTATGTCCCTATTTGATTAGAGGGTGCTTTGTTTGTTATATTGTTGCTATCAAAATAGAATGACAGTGGTGATTCAATGCATCTACAGCTTCAACAACATGGTAGCATTGATCCAATAATAGAAAATACATTACAAATGCCAAGCTCATGGTCTCAATGAAATAAATAGTGTAAAATAATATATGGTGCACAACAACAGAAGCATGCAATGACAACAATAACATTGCATGATGCCCGAGCTCAAATTCAAAATAGTAAGTGTATTAATGTATGATCTAATAGCAACAACCTCATTGATCATTACCTTTCACTCCTCCATCATTATAGAAGAGATAACTACCTACAACTAGGGCATCGTGCATTGTTTATGAGATCACTATTTGAGCACCTCATGTCCCTATTTGATTGGCCGGTGCTCAAACAGTGAGCTCATAAATAATGCACGATGCCCTGACTTGCAGCCCGCAAGCCATCAATACATTTCCTCATGAAATGATCATAAATGGGGAGTATCACATAGTGAATATCGAAACAACAAAACAAATAAAAAGAGATCAAACACTTCACACAATATATGTTTTTTTATAAGATTTTATTAAGACTAAATATATTATTTTATGAGCTCATTGTTTGAGCACCTCATGTCCCTATTTGATTGGTCGGTGCTCTATTTGTTATAAGTGATGCTATTAGATCAAATAAGGACATATAATTCAATTAATGATTTATAATGCCCCTTAATTTATAGTGAATTCATGATTTATAATTTAGTTGTAGCAGCTCAATGTGTTTGAACTCAAGAATACCCCTTACTTTGTTTCCTACAAAGCCTTTGGTGAAATTTGTCATAAAATGAGAAGCTATGATAAGGTGACATGAAGCTAATAAAAGGAGACATCTCCAATTTGTTTTGCAAATATACACATTAAGGATTATGTCAGATAATACAAGGGAATTCAATCAAAATAGGGAGACAATCGCTAGATTGTTGTCTAACTTTCAAAGAGAAGGCGATGACAAATGTTATTGTCCATGCAAGAGTTGTAATAGCTTAAAGACAAGAAGAATTAAAATCAAAACAACAAAGAGACATTGTAGGGAGAATGGTCACATTGAAGGGGGTTTCATTATAATCCAGTGGTAGGTTGTTTGTTATATTGTTTTCGTGCAATTAATATACATATGAACCATGGAAGGAGGTTTGATTATCATCATTTTTATATAGGTCGATCTCCCTAGTGTGAATATAGAGGAACATGGAGGTGTGAGTATTGAAGTTGAAGATCATGATTCCATGGAAGATGACAATTATGCACCAAAAAACACATTTGAAGATGATGGTATGAATGCATTGATTGTTAACGCATTTGGTACTGGTGTTTCTGGTGGTGGTGGTGCTGCTAATGATGATGATTATGATAAGGATGACATTGATGACATCCATGTTATACCTCTACTTGAGAAGGCGGACACGGCCCTTTACGAAGGCTCCCAATCTACTCTTCTCTCTGTTGTATTATTGTTGGTGAATTTGAAGGTTATGAATGGTTTATCCAACATAGGAATGTCACGTATGCTAAGGTTTGTCATATATATCATTATAGTCTATAAAAGGTGAAACATGTACCATTAAGATTGTTTATAGTATTGATTTATATTATTTATTACAGATTGATACGTGACTTTCTGTTACCACCATCAAATGTTCTCCTTCGCTCATACTAAGAATTATGTGCCACTATGAAACATATTGGAATGGAGTATCAAATAATAGATGCTTGTCCCGAAGATCATATTATTTATTATAAATAACATTTATAAATTATACATTTGTTTGATACTATGCATATTGGAAAGAATGTAATAGAGACACTGTAGAAAATATTGGACAGAAGGTGTGACAAATAAAACTTTGGCAAAATTTGTAGTGACATTCATGATTCCAACCATGCAATGAAAAATATCATTGAATCAAATAGCAATGGAGGCCAGATTAATGCAAGTGCTCTTCCTTGGTTATTAACAGAGCAACAAAAGTAATGCCATAAAAGAAGTGATCCGAAAAATTTAATTTTCTACAGGATTTGTTGCGGATATAAGAAATTTCATATCAAAGAAAAATGATTTTGGGTCAGGGATGAAAATGCATGATTGACATACCTTCATCAATGTAAGTCATAGTCTTTTTTATTTACAATATATTTGTGTAATTGCATTCAATTTTCATTGTATGAAATGATCAGTTGACAATTGTTACAGTATTTTCTACCCCTATCTCTCCTAGAGAACTTCGACAATAATATCAAACAAGTGATATATGATCTTGGAAAATACATGAGGTAAGTAGTGATATTTGTTCAATATATCAAACAATAATATCAAACAAGTAATATATTGTAAAGTCTCGTATTTATATATTTATGTCTTGAATCTCTTGTAGGTGGTTTTCATCTAAATAAATCCATTAAAAAGATATAAAATATTGGAAGAAAAGAATTTATCGATTAATGTGTGAAATGAAAAAGTGGTTACCTCCAGGTTTTTTCAATGCACAAGAACACTACCTCATACACCAAGTTGAGGAGATTGAATTGTGTGGACCTGTACATGCTAGGTCAATGTGGATGGTTGAGAGACACTTGAAATTTTTGAAGGGTTTGGTATGACAAAGAGCACGTCTTGAGGGTTCTATGGTTGAGGGATATATGGTATACCAGATGATGGTGTACGTTACTCAATATCTTCCTAATCTTGTAGCAAAGACCCATATAGATTGCATTTGGGATCTTGACTCAATTAAAAAATTTGAAGGGGAGTACTTGGTGGGCAACGGTAGATTTAGGAAACTGAAAGGTAATAAATTATGAGATGTTATTGTAGTTAATTAATTCTTAATCTTCAAAATAAATGTGTTGTAACTCATCTATTTGCTTTTGTACAACTGCTAAAGAGTGGGATGCAATACATTTGTTTATTGCAAACAATCAAGATTGGATGACGGTATGGATTGAATGATGTCAGCATGATGGTCATAGATTAACATAGGAATCTATGTTTTCATTGGTTATACAAGCTCATCGTAATGGAGATCCTAATGTTACACAAAAGAAAATAGATTTAGCATATGGTTTAAGAGATCACCAGGTACTTATAAATTTGTTAATTAATCAACTGTATGTTTTTCAACTCATGATGCAATAATTTATACATGTTTGACATTATTGCAAGTGAAACACCACAAGGCTATGTTTTGCAATGGTTATAAATTTTGCATCAAACATTTAGATGACACGAAGAGAACTTGTGATTATGGGATAAGTGCAGTGTTCCAGGTGACTAATATTTCATCTAAAAATGACTTACATCCTCAAGAGTCGCAAAATCGATACTATGGTATTTTGGTTGATATACTTGACTACAACTTTAATTCTTTCAAATTAGTTCTCTTCGTTGTGAAATGGTATAGACTACGACTCAATAAAAATGATCCTGATAGAATTATTATTGAACATGATAATGGATTTCTAATGATTAATACAAGGTTGTTTGAGGTAGTTGGAGAAGAGCTCTATGTTCTTTCAAGCCAATGTGAGCAGGTATTTTACTCAAAGGTTCCACATAAACTAGGTTGGTCATTTTTTGTTAGACATGATCCAAGAGGAAGGCCAATAAAGTATAATGCGATGGAAGAAGATACCGAGGAAGATGAAGAAGTGGAAGATGATGTAGCTGATGGTCACGATCGAGAGCTAGTCGAAGAAGAATATGAAGAAGAAGATGATGATGATGCTGCTACTAATGACAATGATGCTACTACTAATGAGGATGATGATGATGGTGATGATGATGATGACAGTGATGATAGTGGAGCTGATGATGTCATCAATGATGACGATCTTGATGATGAGATGGAAGAAGAAGAATATCAATGACATGAATGAAATGTACAATTATGCCAGATGTTTGGCATGTTCTAATGATTTTTTATATGTACTACTCTTATTCATCTTGTTTTATATGTCCTACTTATATATCTTTGCTCTTTTGTATTTTCTAGGGTATTTTTTTATATCAATGCATTTAATCTAAATACTATCTTATGAGAGTTGCTTCTCCTAATTTTCTATTTCCTTGCACATCAATGATGTTAAATCATAGGGGATTCTCTTTGTTCCCTGTAATGGAGTGAGCTAATTCTGAATTGCTTAGTAATTGCTTTTTATTGCATGGTTGTCTTTGGTTTGTCATTTTTTTTTGAGTGTCTAGTGATTTAAACCAAAGACTTTGACTTAGCCAAAAAATGTGCAAGTCTACATTAGTATGTTTCTTTTTATTGTAATTATAATTAGTAGGAATGAACAAAATAATGACAATGCAATATTTGTGATAATGCAATATTTTTTGAAATAGCATCGATGACTTTGGTCAATGTGCCTATGTGTCAATGTGGTGTTGGCCCATGCATGTTGATGATGTCACACACTACAAGTAATCCTGGGTCTCAATTTTGGGTTTGCCCAAATAGGAAAAAGGTCTGGATACGTAATTATATTTTATGTTTAAAAATAATGTGACAACTAATCATTTTATGAAGAACTGATGTACATTTGGTATTGCAGGGAAATAGTGGATGTCAATACTTTCGGTGGGTCGATCAAACCACATTTACATCTACCCCATCTACATATATACCTGATGTATGAAATGAGTGCAACTTGTGCAAAGCTCGAGAGGCAGCTAGTGCCACCAAAATTGCTTCAATGGCGAAAGCATAAATCATATTTTTGTGATGCCTTATTTGTGTAGTCTATGCACTACTTTGTTGGGACCATATGCATAAATGTGGTTAACAAAGGGCTATTGTAGATACTGAATTATTTTTTAGAGTTTCTAGTAGATACACATAAAGAACATGCACATAAACATGACAAATGAGAAACATAAATCTAGATACCACAACAATTGAGAAACATAAATGTAGGTATCATGGTCACAATTTTTTGGAGACATGGCATAATTGAATGGTATATCCAGATGATGCAACACAACTAGATATCACTCCTATGGTTGCAAGTTTACACTGTAGTAAACAAACCCATAGATAAATTATAAATTTAGAGAGTGGAGGAGGGTCGTAATGACCAAAATAATACAGGGTCCCTATATTATTTTGGTCGTTACCGCTCTCCTCTTGCACTCTCTAAATTTATTTTTAATCATATGGGTTTTGTTTACAGTAGTGTCAACTTGGAGCTGGAGAAGTAGTGGTTGTGTTGCATCATCTAGGTATACCACTCAATTATGTTGTGTTTCCAAAAAAATGTGACCATGATGCCTGTAGAAGTTGAGAAATCCAACTTCACAGAATGCCAAGAACACCTACATGCAAATAACCTGTTGCTGAAAGGAAACCAAGTAGATAAAAAGCAAGGGCTTGGAAAATCTCAGCGATGTGAGAGAAATTGTATTCCAAGATAATGAAAAAGTATTTACAAGGTTCAACCTATAAAGGTGAACAAAACCCTAAAACCTAAAAAAGCTAGGTTGTGCAATATAATTAATATAAAATATTAATTATATGCACCCAAGAGATAGCTTAAGTGAAAAAAGAGTACATAGACAACTTAATAATTAAATCAACATGATCTAATTAATAAGTGATGATAAAAAGATACTCTAACACCCCCCCTTAAGCGAAGCTCAGGAGGTAAGCTAACCTAGCATAGCTATGAAAGCAGGAAATGGATCCCGACAACAAGGCCTGATCAGGTACCCAATACGAGGAAATCTCTGTAAACTGGAGACAAAGGAGAAAATCCAGTGGGAAAAACTCCTCTCCAAAAAGAGATATAAAAGCAAGAAAAAGACAAAAAATGACTTCAAGAGACTCTCTCAAAGCCATAAGTACAATGTGTGCTACCAACCCCCCCATGAGAGAGGGCCAGGGCTCCAAAGCCCCCCCAGAATGAAAGAACCCCTGGAATAATGAATGAGCCACTGAGACTCCAATACAAAGGAGTGAAAGGAAGTGAGCACTCAAGAGGTAGCCTCAAAAGATGAGGTGTCACTAGAAGGCCGAGCTGATGCTCAAAGGAGAAGACACGAGGATCTTGAAAGGGAATCCCCAATGTAGGTGGTATGACAGGTTTGCTGACACTGTCAGGAGATAAGAGATGAGTGTCTTCTGTAGAATCCTCAACAACTACACCTGGTGGCTCGATGAATGGAGCTGGAGGGTCTGGTAGTGCTGAAGAAGAGTCCTACTGAATAGAAGAAATCCCAACAAGATGATGTCAGGCAGTCATAGAAGTGGTCTCAGGAACAACACAGAGGTTCAAGTGACCTGACTGTCCCACATGATGCTCTTGTAGAAGAGGAAAGTTGTGCTTTGATAATGGAGATGGTGGACCAAAGTGTGAGAAGGCGTAGAGACAAGTGGAATGATCAACTGTCCTTATAGCAACAATGCCACCTGTTGCACTATCTCGGATGAAGATTGAATCTGGTGTGAACTCAACTATCTTCCCTGACCCACTGAGTGTAATCTGATAAATCAAGAGAAGGTTTGTAGATAGAGATGGAACATACAATACATCATTGAATGTGCCATCCTGAATGCTAATAGAACCTTTCCCGCAGACTATCATGACAGTGTTATTCCCCATGAGAATATGAGGAATAAGAGAAGCCTCAAAAGAAGAGAAGATCTCTGGAGAAGATGCCATATGGTGAGAAGCACTAGAATCCAGTATCCAAGGGACCTATGAAGGGGATGCAACAAAAGCCCGTAATGCATGACCCTATCCAAAATCTGGTCCAGATGTCGAAGATGAGGCAGAAGATTGAAAAGAAGACCCCCGTGAGGTGGAAGAGGATGGAGAGGAAATAGTGCTCTTCTGAAGGAGAGCTTGCAAATCTGCAATCTATTTCTCATAGCCATCAAATCTCTTCTGAAAACAATGTGAATCATCATGAGGTCCCTTCTGACAATAGGAACAGGTAGGGCTCTCAGTCTTCTATTTCTCCTTCTTATAAGAAGATGGTGGGCTAGTAGAGTGCTAAGAAGAGGAATCAGATATCTTCTTCAGCTTCTACTTCTATGAATCCTGAGGTGCCTTGGAAAGCAATGCCCGTGACTGTGAACTTGCAAGTGAATCCATCTGAATGAGCTTGGACTGCTCACAAGTCAACCTGTCACAGAAAGTCTCAAAAGATGGCATAACATGTTTGGTACCCAAAGCATCCATGGTGGAGTAGAAAGTGGAAGACAAAATCTGATAGTGTCCTCACAACTTTGAGAGCATCAGATAGATACACTCATCATCTATCTTGATTTTTCCACATCCCTG
>BSBK01004013.1:0-72500 GCA_027943335.1 Chamaecyparis obtusa | reverse complement strand
GCAGTGATAAAAGAAGATTGTATTTCCTTATTGGCTGGTGTTGTCTATTTCTTTGTCAATCATTTTCGCTCTGGTGTTTCTTGCTTCAAGGATTCAACATCTCCTTTAGGGATTCTCTGTCCTTGTCTTCATCAACTTCATCATATTTTAAAATAACATAGACTAAAAGAGCATCATAAATTGTATCCATATATATAATTTTATTGTTACCAAGGCCCTATTTTATCATTTTTGGGTTCCCATGCTAACTCATTTTCAATAGTTCTTTCACTGGCTCAAAAGCATACATCATCACTATTTTTGGGCCTCAGATCCTCGAACCTACTTGAATTTGGAGGTGAAGGTTAGTTGGGTGACCTTCCCCATCATATGGTTTCCTAGGGTGACCTTGACCCAAGACAAGATCACCCATGACAACCTTACATAGATAAAGAAAGGCCCAAGTTCGAATCATCTAATGTCTAGTTTGAGGAAGTGAGAAAAATTCTTCCATTTTAGTGTGATTTGGAATTACCAACCCAATTCATGGGGAGATGTATAAAAGAGAGATCCCCCCATTCTCAACCCCATTTACATCATCAATCTATATTCCATAACATCCAAGAAGCACTCAAGCATAAAAAAAACTAAAGATTACATTTTACCCTGCCATATTCTTGGACGTGGCATTATGGAAAGCTTCAATAACCTTTATGCAATAATGTATTTTTTAGCTCTTGTCAATTCATATTATTTCATCAACACTTGTGATCACATTCAAAGAGAATTTCATCAACAAGGTATATGATTTAAATACTTCCTTTTCAAATCTAGCCTCTGGTACATTACAACATACTTCTATTTCAAGTTCATTTTAATTAGTTTCATGGTTAATCATAAAATTGGATTTTGACATAGGCAAACCCCCATCAACCCATCAATTTATCTTCTTTATGTGTACATGTGATAGGATATGAAGGATTAAATTTGAATTTAGTCAGAGACCTATAGATCAATATTTTTCAAATCCATAATGTAGGGTACCAATCACCCTAGGAAAATGAGTCTTAGAAACTTTTGACAAAACATCTATAGAAACATTAAAGTTACATTTTTATCCAAATATTCTAGTTCTATTTGAATTTGGTGCTCCCGAGTTGAAGTTTATGTCGGTGAACTAGTTGCCCATATTCTAGCTCAAATTTTGGAAATATGTTCCTCTAATGTTCATTTCCATATCTGCCTTTGTTGTCTATAGATTTAATTCAATAAATTTTTTATGCTAAAAACCTTCATTTTTCCATCTTACCCTAGCTTTCACATCCACTATTTATTGGAGAGGAATAGTTTAGTATCATTTTTAACTCCCAACAAGGACTATTTGTAGATGCAAATAGGAGAATAGAAGCCAACCGCTAGAAGACGTAAAGAAATAAATGTGATTGATTGATCAATAATTTACAATGAATACAACTACTTCCTTATATAGGAAAGGTGAAAGAGAATTGAGTACATAGAATGAGACATGTGTCCTAGTCATGTGTGATAGTAGACAAGGTAGGTAAAAATAACTAGTGAGTGCGTATAACAATGCACATAGGAAATATACAATGACACCTTAACATGCCTAAGTTAAACTTAAGCTAGATTAAATAATAATTTAATCTAACACTCTTCTTTAAGAGTAACTTACAAAGAAAAAATATTATGAAAATGATGCAATATGATAATGATGATGGGTCCCAACAACTAGGCCATGTTAGGTAACCATGTACAATGCAATGAAATTAATCTCTTTAATCACTAATTAAAGCAAGAATTCTATAAAATAATACAATAGTACTTAGCCTAGAGACAAGTACTAATAATAAAAAAAATAATAAAAGCTAATGCAACTCATGTTCCAATTCACCTAGTCGCAACTTAATCAAAAACAAAGAAGGAATTTACCTAGAAAATATTGTTTAACCCGATCATAGGCTTTTGCTATGTCCAATTTAATGAACATGGCATTTTCCTTACAAGTCACCATAGAGTGAATAGCCTCAATCGTAGCCACAATCCCATCCATAACTTTCCTACCAACAATAAAACCACCTACTCATCCAAGATCTAAGAGAAATTAGTTTGGTAATAATTTTATAGAGAAGACTGAAAAGGTAAATGGGCCTAAAATCATCTAAGCAAGTAGCTCCATCTCTTTTAATAATAATCAACAATAACATGATTTCATAGCTCTCAATGTTTATTTATTTCTCTATGACTCCTGATTAATCTCAAGGAGATCCAAATTGATAGTTTTCCAAAACTCAAAGAACAATTAAATTGGAAATTCATCTAAACCTTATGTTTTTCCTCTTTTGTTTCAAACACAACCTCCTCCAATTATTGCATAAAAATAGGCCAAAATAGGGTTTTATTCATCTCATAAGAAACTAGAGAGGGGATGTGGCCTAGAATAAGGTTTTCTTCATCTCAAACTAAGGGAGAGTCCTTTGTAAATAGAGTAGAAAAGAACCAGAAAGCCTCCTAAGAGATCTCTCTTAGGAAGGAGAGTTCAATGCAATTTGAGAACATATGTGAAGCGATTAGAGTTCCATTCCTTTTTTCTTTGATAGAGTTATAAAAAAATTTGTATTTGTAACCCCCTCCTAAAGCCAATAAATCTAAGAATTTTACTTCCAAAGAATCTCCCCATGTAACTTGTACATTCCTCTAACTCCTTAGTAACTACAAACTCCTCTTTACTTGAAACATTGGTTAGAACACGGTCCCAAATTTAGCAAGTTATAATATCCATGTAGACAATGGCCATTTTTTTGTTGAAGTGAAGATTTCCAAAGATATTCCTATTCCACCTTTAACTAGTGTACTTCACAAAATGTATAGACTTTTACTAAAATAATTCTTAGTCATTTCATAAGCTAGCTTCCTTTTGAGCCATTGCGCATGAATCTTGAAGTAAAAGATCTCAAAGACACATAAGTTGGAAATATAAGGAGGGGATTTTCAAAGCTCTAAACTAAATAGCAAATAATTTAATTATCTAATGAAAAGAGTATTTTCAATCTAAGATTGTTGAACTTGTCATCTACTTATTTCCAATCCAAAAGCAAGAGACAAGAAATCTGTCTATCGATTTAGATATAGATTTTTACCCACTTCATGTGTTGTTCCATGTAAAGATTTCATCACTAGGATTTACATCAATCATATTTAGAAGATGAATATTTTCTCTAAGAAGGCTAGAAGAGGAATCAATCTTGATTGACGATACCTTTTTTCCTCCAAACTGAAACCGCATTAAGGTATCTAGCCACAATCCAAGAAAGGAAAGGCGCTAGAGCCTGGTCATACTTTATGTGAGACAAAAGTGGGTATTTATCATGAAGATTAGTAGGGGCATAAATATTAGTGAGAAGAAGAGTTTCACCAGATATTAAACTAGAATCTACCATAGAAATGGATGAGTGACCTTGGAACCACCAAAGCAGTGAAACCTATTGAATAGGTTGAATAACTGAGAGGGGGGTGACTCAGTTATTCCTACACACTTCATAAACCTTTTTCTCTGTGGGTAAACTAATAAGTTCATCAAAACTAACAACTTTTGATCTATCCTTTAAGTACATAAAACATCCACAGAAAATGTAAACATGAATGCACATGAACACTAATACAAAGAACACCAAGATTTATGTAGAAAATCCAGAAAGGGAAAAAGTGCGGTGAAGCTAATTTTCATGAAATGAAAACACCTGTTAGGGTGAAACTGGTTAGGGAGATTTTTATAAAGGCTTAATTTTAATTATTATCACTATAGGTAGGCTCACTATCTTTTAGGATAACTACCCTTAGATATGAATAGGCTCACTGCCAATACAAAGAGGCTCACTACCAAAGTATATGAAAAGAGATTGAATCCACCATTGAGATCACTATCACCAACAATCTTTTATGCACACAATCAACAACACATAGATTTCCAAAAATAGATTCACAATCACTTCACATACAATTGGCACATAAGTTGCACGAGCAACCAAAATCCTTTTTCTTCTTATATTGCTTGATGTCATCAACAATAGATCAGCAAAAAAAATTTTGAAATAGGTCACACCAAGACATTCTCATAGTGATAAGGAATGTAATATGGACCACCTCAGCTAGTACAACCTTCCATGCACATGTCAACATGCAAATCCATCTCCAAAGCCATTGATTCCAACAAACATGATGAGCACATTACATAATAACAATTGGGACCATAACACAAATGAACACACTCCAAATAGGATCAACCCCAAACAACTGATCCACCAAATGTTGCATACAATGTAGAACCAATGCCAAAAATAATCAGGACATATATATATATATGAATGCACATATTTTGTGAACACTTCTACTGAGACACACATACTGCTGGTACAACTACCGATACCACCAAGACTATCGATACGTGCATCAGTTGATACAAGAAAAACATGGAAATTATGCATAGGATATAATGACAGATCAATGACAACCATTAATGAAAACACCATGAATAACATCAACTTCACATCCTAACATGACTTTCCTTATGTCCCAAAAGAAATCTATACCTCTTAGAAACTACAATGAGCCCCAACATACTAGCGATGGTCACTAGCCTAAATTATAGGAGCTCTATATTTTACATACCATACACAATTAAACTAGTTTACTAGATGAAGAAGAAATTAGGAGCATAAGTTTCAATTAAAACCCGAGCATGTTTTTCTTCCATTTGCATTTTTCATCAATTTTCAACAATGGCACCGCATTGGAAAGGTAAGATTTTAGTGTTTTTATTTTCTTTGTTTGTATTTTAATTGATTTATATTTTTAAAAGTTTTCATGTCAAATTCTACAAAGAATTCCCCAGAATGAAAAAGAAAACAAATACCTCATGCACAAGAAATAGGAGAAAACCTTGAAAACATTGAACATGAGAAACAACCACAACCACAAAATACTCCTGCACAACCTCAAAATAATTCTCCTCAATAGCTTCTGCCACCCGTAAACCCTCCACATCCTCCATTAGATTGTGTAGATGTCACACAAGATGATCTCATCAAACGCCTTACACATAATAGTGCCCAAATTTCTATATTGGTCAATAGGTTGAGGTCCTCTAGCCTTGACCACCACTCAACCCTTTCTTTGATGCTAGAAAGAATGGCCAATAGTGCAAATGAGGTTTCTAGGGAGGTTACCGAATGGGGTTCATGGAGGGATAGATGTCGCGCATTTTATGTGGATGGGTTGTCATATGATGAAGTGAAAAAGGTCATACTTAAAAGTGACATATGTTCTCTTTTCACTAATCCTAGTACTAGTAACACCCTAGAACAAAATATGACTCAGTTTCCTATACATTAGTGTGCTCATAATAGGATGAAAGAATCTTTTTGGGATAGGTGGTATATGGTATTTGACCAAGCACCCTATAATAATTGGGAGGTGCCTCTATATTTTTTGAGAAAGCTATATTGTGATTTTATCCTAGGTGAAAAGCCAAATTACTTTGACATCCGACAGTTCCAGGGTAGAGGCACTACAACATTTGGGGTCAAATTTTGACGCCAATTTGTGATGGCACTACCATTTGTGTGTGATTTTTGTGTTTTTTTTTGCAAGTGCCCCCGATGATGTCATAATAGAAATGGTTCAGTCGTAATTTCAACACGTGCGTGATTATATAAAAAAAAGGCTCATTTCTAATTTTCATAGATTGAGCTGTGTGTGCAAAGAGGGCCCTAACTGTGGTAAAATTGAAAAGTTCCAACTTTGCATTGCTCCTTTGTTGTGAATCTTGAGCTTGATTTGGAAGCTTGGCATATGGCAGTCATGACTTGAGGTAGGCATTCGAGCTTTGTCTTCTCATTAACTCAATTTCATTTTGAGTGCATTTTTTTATTTAATGGCACAATATGAATGTTAATATTGGCATTGTTTACATCTTTACATTTGGAATGCTTGATGACCTGCGAGCTTTGAGAGCTAGGGCATCATGTGAAGTGTTTGATCTCTCTTTATTTTTTTTGTTGTTGATATTCACTATGTGGGAAATGCCTTGATGGCTCGTGGGTTGAAAGCTAGGGCATTGTGCATTGTTTATGGCTCACAAGCTGCAAGCTAGGGCATCATGCATTATTTATGGCTCATGGGCTGCAAGCTAGGGCATCATGCATTTTTTATGGCCTGCGGGCTGCAAGCTAGGGCATCATGCATTTTTTTTGGCTCGCGGGCTGCAAGCTAGAGCATCATGAATTTTTTATGAGCTTAATGTTTATGCATTTGATTTATGCTGATATTGATTCTCACTGATTTTTCCATGCCCATGAGTTGTTTGCATCATTCATTGGCATTATTTTATTACTGATGTCCCTATTTGATTGGCGTCATATTCATGTTGTTTTGATGTTTTCTGAATCTTAAACTAGGGCATCATAAGTTTGATTTGGTACTCCACTCATTCTTGCTTCTCATCATGGGTTCACATCCCATGCTTGTTATTGATGACTGATTGAGGACCCTTGATCCATGGCTAGGGTATCCATTTTGTGCGGTCTTTGCTTACTGATTGGTTTAAGAAAAATGTGAGCTTGATCTTGTTGTTGTTATTGACATTTGATGTTTACTATTTCTTGAAGGCCCATGAGTTATTGAATCACCATTGTCATTCTATTAAGATGCTTACTGTTGTGAATTCCTTTGAGGACCCTCGAGCTTGATTCTTTTGTTGATTCATTTTGTTGAGGAATATAGGGAACTTTTTCAAACATTATTACACTCAGATGAACACCAATTATTTTAAATTTCAATTTGAAGCACAAGAATTTGAATCTAATACCTCCAAACACTTCTTAACAAAATTTTCAAACTACATCAATAGATTTGCAACATAGAAGAAATGTGAAGCATATCTCTTAGCACCACTACATAGAAAATGCAATAACATTTGCAACAATTAGACACTAATGATAACAAAAACATGTTTATGTCAATGGAAACATCAATACCTCAACCAAAATACTCATTCTATTCAAACCTTAAACAATTTGATGTTGAAAGACCCTTTTAATCAAGTTGTAGGTGATAAGATTAATAGTTTTGAGCATCACTTTGATTCATAGCCTCATGATATGATTCAGGGATTTATTTAGTATGATCATTAGGGCCTCTCTTAAAATCCATTGCAAGAAAATATACATCACAATTAATATGTATTTTTACCCCTTCAGAGTCCAAACTCTCTATATAAAATTTAGGATCATGTTTCACGATTATTGATGAGCTTGAAAATCTATGTCTTTTAAAGTATTTTGGGTTAGTTTTATGTTGTTTTATAAGATTTTATTAAGACTAGATATATGATGTAAACTCATAGTGATACTTGATATATATAGTACAATGGTATGTAGTATAATCTATACATTTGTGAGATGTGATTAATTCCAGTTTTATGATGTTTTAGGATTAAATTGGTGTGTTTGTATACTTTCTCCATTTTAAACTAACCTATGACTTCAAAGGAGGAATTATGAAATATAGTTGTAGGTAGTTATCTCTTCTATAATGATGGAGGAGTCAAAGGTAATGATCAATGAGGTTTCTCTCACAAAAATTACTATGCCTTTTCTACTTCTTTGCACACAGAGATGGAGACTTTATGCATTGACAATGGTCATCCATTGGGTGAAAATTTTGTTCCTATAAAATTAAAAGATCTATGATGGCATGTTTGAGTTCTACTTGGACTCCATGTTTGTAGCTCTATTAAGTAGTTGTTTAATTTTTATAATAAGTCATATAAAGTTAAAGAATGACATGTGGGCAATAGAGATTCAACGACATTTATGATCACTACTTCTAAGATTTCCTATAAAATCCAAGAAAGTCTTGACAATTTTGGTTCAAATGTTCTCAAATATTTTTTTAGATTACAATAATTAATATATACTATTGCTATTATAATGTCTAGTACTATTAATGCTAGGGTACAATTATCTTCAATTGATTAAAGTTCTAAATTTATTCAAGGTTATGAATCCTTATGCAAGGGCTTCTTGAGGTGAATTACTCCTCTAGTTAGATTAGATTAATTAGTAATTTCATTTATTACATTTCTTCATAGTGGTAATATGTGTAATCACCTGAAATTGGACAAGATCATTTAAATGAGAAATCAATGCACGGATCAACATAATTAAATGCAATTAAATCAAATCAGAGACAAATTGCAATTAAACATTAATCCAAAATTAATTGAAAATCAAAAGCTATAAAATCAATTTAAATCGAATAAATCATGAAGCTATAAAATCAAAAGCTATAAAATCTATTTACATAGTTCAATTTAAACCAAATCAACTCATTCAAGGGGTACACATGGCTAAACAAATTAAATAAAATCAATCGATTAATTCCTATTTTCTCTCAACACCACATGGGAGGAAAAAGCCTCAACAAATAGGAATTGAGAACCAAGCTCACATGGATCAAGCCTAAATCGAATATCATCCACTCACTTGGAGGATGAATCTTGTCCACCCATCTTGTCTTCTTGTTCCAAGCTTTGAGGACAATCCATTTAAATTGTCTCCAAAGGGTGGAACCAAGGACTTAACCCCAACTCAATCATGATCAACTCAACTACACCACCTACCCTTGCCAAAATCTATTAAAGCAAGGCATAATTGAATCACAAATCATCCACAAATCTGAGAAAAGCATCAAACCTCTTGCAAATTAGAGCTAAAAAGGTAAATATAGAAGCTAATTAGCTTTTCAATTTGGAATTGAACTATTTAGTTTAGCTTTTCATTCATTCTCATTCTAGGACTATCACTAATGGAGGTTTGCTGAGAGCTTCATCATTAGCATCCCTAGCTAGAGATCCATAGAGTGCTTAATTGTCAATTTTTAGCTTAAATAGATTGCTATTTGTGGTAATTTAGTGTTTATTTTTAATTATTGATGATACTAACCCTATGAAGGTACAAATTCTAGTACACAAAATGGCACCCATTGTGGGGCATTAGGCCTCATTCTTTCAAATATTCAGAAAATTGCATGTTCCTAGAATTTTCCTTGTTTTCTTCTCTATTTTGCAGGTGAAATAGCACATTTGATCCTTTCTGCAGTGCTTTTACCAATTTCTCCAGCTCTGAAATAGCGCATCTACGACAAAGTTTTGCACCTTTACATGGAGTTTCAACGCTTTTGATTCCTTCTGTCATCTGTCTAATTTCTTTTAGCACTTTTTCCCTAACTTGCCAGCGCGTTTGAATATTTCTCCAGGGTTTTTAATATTTTCTTGATGCCTTTGCTAAGTTTAACAGTGCTTTTAATCTCTATTTCAATGCTTTTAAATATTTCTGCAACACTTTTAATCCGATCCATAGAGCATTTAGGCATTTAAATAGCACTTTCAATCATTTTAAGATTTCAATCATTTTAATAGCATTTTTAATCATTTTAATAGCGCTTCTAATCATTTTAATAGCATTTTTAATCATTTTAATAATGCTTTCAATCATTTTAATAGCGCTTTCAATCATTTTAATAGCTCTTTCAATTAAATTGAAAATTAACATAATTTAACTTGCAAAAAATTATTTCTCTGTGTCTGCAAGATGATTGGTAAAAAAAAAAAACAAAAAAAAACCAGAGACCAGATTTAACCACGAAAGGAAAGCTTTAACAAAAAGGATCAAGGAGGAGAATATTGCACACATCAAGCTAGTTTTGGAAGATTCTCAACAAGAAAATGAGGTATATGAACAATATTTGAAATTTGTAGAAGCATATAAAGAAAAGTTCATCTCATTAAATTGGATTTACTCACCTTAATCAAATTTTGCTAAAATTTGATAAATAAGGCTTAAATTCAAAGTTATTCTTATTTTTCTTCATGTTGGCTGGTTGTGTTGACTAATTTGTTAGAGGAGAAGTGAATGGAAAGGAATGATCACCACTAGGTGAGCATAAAAATGAAGAGTTCATCAAAAATGCCCCTAGCCTTAGCTAGCTTTAAAATAAGGTAAGCCTAAAACTTGGTCAATGTTTGCTTAAATTGTGGCCTTGTCAATTTCAAAATCTAGTAATTAAAGTAGCCTATTATTGTTTAAGGGATTTGATACTAGGCCTATGCTCTTCACTTTCTAAGTGAATCAAAATGCCAAAAATATCAAGTTCCTTGATTAAAAGAAAGGCTAAGTAAATCAAGCACTAAATTTGAACAACCCCTTGTTTGTGGAAAAGAGTAGAAATACTCGATTCCCATTAGTTAGTGGGTTTGGTAATTGAAACTTGTTAAAAGTGTTTGGGAATTGATAAATAGATAGGGATATGCTCTTCACCCTTTGGTGAATCAAACTCCCAAAACCTATCTCTTTATTCCACTTTATTTCTTTCAAAATGAACATGCTAGATCTATAGCAGGCCTGCCTCCTAAGATTTGCCTTAATGAGGCCAGTGAGAGGGATAGCCCAAAGTGGGATACAATTTCCTTTTCCACAATAATCTGACCCACTATAAAATGAAATGCATACATCCTTAATGGGGTGTGTGACAAAAGGGTGTTAAATTTTTGAACTTCCTCGAGTAGTCCTTCGGGATTGTGCAAAATTCTGACATACGAGGGGTGGGAAGCCTCTTAATATACTTGGAGGATGAAAAATTAATGTCCATTTTGAATGAAATCTTGATTAAATACCTTGATAAATTAGCAAGCCTACCTCATTAGAACCATTTAAAAGCCAAATTTGACCTTAGGTAGATTGCTTGGAAGAATTTCTTGTGATAATTGATAAAATTATTGTGTTGTACTTGAAGGTCTTTGATTACAAAAAGGAAACATCTATTAAGATCCAAAAATCAATTAACAATAAAGATTCAAAAGAATATTCCATTCACAAGAATTCAAGAAATGGAAAAAGAAATGGAAACATTATCCAACCAATTCTCATTAAGAACATTGTTTCCTTACCTCTATGATCAAGAAAAACATCATGGACGCCATATCTTTGATAATTCAAAATTTGATCAAAATGAATATCATGAAAATCCTATATTTGATCAAAATTATCCTAATGATAAACCAATATTTGATGAAGAACCTATTTCAAAATATCAAGAAACCTCATCTTCGATCAAGAAAATCAAGAGGAATTAGTCCCATCTCAACAATATTCAATATATGACAACTCTTTGAGAAACACAAATACATCCAAATATCCTTGGGATAGATCATTTACTCCTTTGGGAATTTCATACGAATCAGCTTTGGAAAAACTCCTTGAAAATGATCTCATCACATTGCCCCAAATCACTTCATGTGGTTTTATCTTTTTTAGCAACTATTGTGCATATCATAGACATAATGAGCATGAAACTTTAGATTGCATGGAGTTGAAACATAAAATCCAAAATCTTATTGATGATGACATAATTGAAATTGAAGATCCTAATGACTCATCTAACAAAGATACTACTCTCAAGAAAGATCAAACTTATGAACACATGTCTAGTAGTGGTCCTCTTATATCTTTCACCTATTCCACCATTCCTCCATTTCATAAAGAAGCAAAGCTATCCAATATTCCTCCATCAAACAAAGATCCAAACAATTTTCATAATGACTATGTATATCGTCAAGGGCTACCTCTAAAAGAGATCTAAGCTAACCTACATCTTGCTACAAACTTCTTTCATGCTTCAAAGGTTATAGACCCCAATCCTTCATGTGCTACAATACCTATCTTACCTATTTCAAATGAACATCCATCATCCCTTCAAGAATCCCTCGTGCGGATCCAAACTCCTACATTGTCCTTAGAAGTGGCTCCATGTCAAGAGACTAGTCAAAAGTGCAAAGAAACAAGTATTATGAAGGATTAAGATCAAGATAATATCCCTCCTTATCCTGTATTTGACCAAAGTCCCATGTCCCAAGAATCCCATGATGAATCCTTCATACCCTTCCATTTATTTCAAGAAGATATCCTTCCATCTCAAACACCCCATATTCCTTCACCTCCTATATCATACCCATCTCCTAAGCAATATCAAGGTATTCCTTCCATCTCTAATGAACTTATTGAAAATTGAAAGAAAAGTATTATTCCTAGGCTATCAAAATATCCTTGTCAAGATCAAAGTACCCCAACATCCACTTTTCATAAGCCTCCATATCTATCTAAAGATTCAACTGCTCCTATCAAAGTCACTCCTATCAAAGCTACATATAAGCCTATTGGTACAAAGATAAATCCAAAAGACAAAAGCCTTGGCCATGCAGCTCAAAATAAAGATGTTGATATCCCTCCCACATCCCATGTACCTCCATTTGTGCATAATAATATTCCTTATACATCCTCCAAATCCATCCTTGGTCATTATATCCCAAACTTGAAACCTTATACATCCTCCAAATCCATATTGAGCCCTCACATTCCTCCATCAACCTTTTCTACCATCCCTATCCCACCATCCCCTTATCTTACCATGTATCAAGATCAACAAAGACATACATACTTGAGAAACAAAACACCGATCCATATGAATCTTCCATATCAAACCATCCATATAAACCAGCCATATCAAACTTATTCATCCACCAACCCCAAGTCTTTTGGAAGAAATTTGAATGCGCAACATAAAAATAAAAAATCCAAGAATCCACTTATGTATGAAGAGCTCCATGTCCCATCTAATCAACATGTGAATGAAAGAAAAAAAGAAATATTCAAGAGACCATAAAGGTCCATCAAGCAAAAATAAAAATCAAAGAAAATGTGGGTTCCTAAATCCCTCATTGAAGAAATGCATTCTAAAGCATCCAAAAGGAAAGAAAAATCAAAGAAAGTGTGGATTCCCAAGTCACCTTTGAAGGACTTACACACAAAAGAGAAATCAAAGTTGACATTTAAGCTTCCAAAGGCTTCCACTTCACATTATCCCAAACACATTCCATCTCATCCATCCATTTTGAGTCCTTGTATCCCAAGATCCATATCCTCTCTTACTTTGAAATCTCAAGCTATTTCACCCATTTTTATTCCATTATTCCACTACCCTTCAAGGTTTGTATTGATGTTGGTCTTGATAATACTTCTTATCCTCCTATTCATTATTATTCCATCCCCTTTTTCACACACACACATGGAAAGACTTATTATCCTCTTATTTTTTATCCTTCCATTTCCCTTATCCAATCCATCACATAAATCTTTAGCCACCCTCTACCTTATCCACCACATCACCTTTCTATCACCCTATCAAAATCTTTGAGCATACCTTTCAATGGCCTTGGCCCATCATATCATTTAAATTGTCTCCAAAGGGTGGAACCAAGGACTTAACCCCAACTCAATCATGATCAACTCAACTACACCCCCTACCCTTGCCAGAATCTATAAAAGAAAGGCATAATTGAATCACAAATCATCCACAAATCTGAGACTAGCATCAAACCTCTTGCAAATTAGAGCTAGAAAGGCAAATATAGAAGTTAATTAGGTTTTCAATTTGGAATTGAACTATTTAGCTTAGCTTATCATTCATTCTCATTCTAGGACTGTCACTAATGGAGGCTTGCTGAGAGCTTCATCATTAGCATCCCTAGCTAGAGATCCATAGAGTGCTTAATTATCAATTTTTAGCTTAAATAGATTTCTATTTGTGGTAATTTAATGTATATTTTAAATTATTAGTACCCTATGAAGGTACAAATTATAGTACACAATATGTTTAATTGATTATTAGTTACTGTAGATGATAGTTTTACTCACTTAATAATAAGAAGTTAAACTAGTTTAGCATAGATTCAATTAATCTCAATATAAAAAGAATTTTATTATAAGTTAATATATTATTATTTCACATGTTTATTCAGTTGCAACCATCCTTGTGTGGTCACACTCACAACAACTACCATGTGACTAGAATCAATGTTAGATTTTGTTTATCATTTTTGTTTCCTTTATAAATTATTACTATTTTATGCATTAAAGTATAAGCTAGAGATAATACACTACATAGACAATGGTAGTGTCATCTAAGTATATACATCCCTAGTCAATAATTAAATGAGTTTCCCCTAAGATAAAAGGTTACTTAATTGAGGAATAGTTTCCTTGTTAGGAGCATGCATAGATTTTTATACACCAACTAATTATCCATAATGGAAGCCAATCATTGCTAGGGATGGTGTTAAGGCTTAGGATTTATCTATAATAGATTTTATTTCTTATTATTTTCTTTCATAGTGTAATTGTTATATTTTCCAATTCTACAATTTAGTTAGTATAATCTTTGTTTAAAACAATCTATGAACAAGTCGATGAAGATAATTATAAGATCAAGATACATATGGAATGCAATGGTAGAGAGATGCATTAACAATATGTCTTCCCTAATCTAAGTGAAAATATATACTAGAAACACCTATTAACTTAGTGGACCCATTAAGTAAGATAAGAGAACAAGACGAAGAGACACAATGGTAGGAGAAGGAGACCCTTTTAGGGAACCTTGACAATAAGAACCTTCACATATCTCTAAGAATAAAAAATAAATAATCAAGATGTCTAACAAGGAGGTGGAGAATCCACGAGACCCTCTCACCTTTCAACTCCCTATTGTTGTCATTGCATGCTTGTCGCTACATTGTGCACCATATATTGTTTTATACACTATTTATTTTATTGAGACCGTGAGCTTGACATTTGCAATGTATTTGTTGTTATTGGATCAATGTTTCCATGTTTTTGAGGTTGTAGATGCGTTAAATCACCATTGCCATTCTATTTTGATAGCATGCTAGCTTGAAGATCTTGTGAGGTTTGAGATGTGAACCATTATATCACTGGCATCTAGGGTTAATGATATTGCATACTATTGTATCAAGATGTCCTTTTAGTGATCTTGTATAAAAAACATACCATGTTGAATCACAGCCCATAAATTGTTACTTGATAACACATTTGACATCATAGTCTTTGCTTCATTTTGGTCTTGATTTACTCACTATGTGCACATGTTTCCTGAGTGCACATGTTTTGTAGCATAGTTCCTTTTAGAAGTGTATGGATTGAATATGCACATGCATAATTTTAGATGAGGATTAGTAATAGGGTTCCAAGAATTGTTTAGATCCTTTGGATCTAACCCCTTCTTTTCCTTCCTTGCAGGTTTTGGATCATACAAGAGCATACTGGATTCAACCCTGGGTCAACACTTCATTACTTCAGGCAATGTCTGGTACCTTCATTATTTATGTTCATCCACTTATGTATGTTTTCATTCATTCATATTCTTCTAAAAAATTTCTATGCTCATGGCCTATGTGAGCCATTTTAGTAAGGGTCATTAATTATTTTTTTTACTATCCTAAAAGTAAAAATTGTAATAGTCCTAACTCGCAAATATTTTGTATTCAAAGATGATGTCTTGATGGGATGTTTGGGTGACAAATCCTTAGTAGAAAACTCATATTTTTTTGGAATATTCCTCAGGTCCTTAGTAACTTAATTTTCTAGTTGTATTTTGTTCCATATTTTCCAATTGTACATGCATTCACTACAACTTATTTCCCTCCTGGATCCCAAACTTTCTTTTATCGTTGTTTGCTTTCCTTTCTATTCTGAACATGTTTGAAAAATTTCATTATGACGTCGAACCTTTTTATTAACTTTGTCTTCTTCACCTCTTGATATGTTGTTTCTCTCCTCAATCTTCCACATTTCTATACTCTACTTTTCAATACTCCACTTTCCATACCAATGTATTCTCTTGAGATCAATTGATTTCTATGTTGGATTGTTTTCTTCACTCTAGTATGTCTCCTCTTCGGAAATTTGTTCATCAGTATACATAACTTCTCAATCTCATTACCTAGCATACTCCTTTGTTGGTCCATGCTTATGATAATGTTCCACTATATCTTTGTTTCAATATTTAAAACTTTTATGGCCTCCATTGCCATTTCATTATTCAACTTCCATTCTTCATCATTGTAAGATGTAAAATATGGATGGGGTCTAGAACAATAGGGGTTTTTACATAAAAGAGACCCTAGACCAATATTTAACACATACATGAAATTATAATGATATGGAAAGTAAATCTAGAACAATAATATTGAAATGAAGAAATAAAAGGTACTTACCTCTGAAAAAGAATCTGCTGAAAACCTTGTCAAACAGTCTCAGAAACTATTGATTTTCACAACCCCATCTTAAAACTGTGAGATCTACAAAACCTAGAAATATTTTTATTTTCTGAGCTAGGTCGACCTTGAACCAAAGACAAGGGCACAATCTTACCCCTTTATATTGACCTTGACCTGCGTTGCTTTAACGGAAATTCTATTTGCAAATCTTGAAAGTTTGTCGAAAAGGGTATCCAGATATGCACTGTAATTCACTATTCTGCACCTGTTTCCTGCAAGAAAAATGGTTTTGTTTGTTGGGGGGGATGGGTTTTCCTTATCAAACCCCAATTTAGGAATTAACCTTGAAATTGAATTGAAATTATAGTAATAAACAAAGTAAATGGAACAATTCACCTTGCTTATGTTGAAACCTTTGTGGAGGATTCAAATCCTTAAATCCACAAGTATGGATGCTCCAAATGAATGTAGGATGTCTCAAATAAATTTTCTTTAGATCTTCAACACCAATTTTGAATGGATCTTGGAATAGGAAGAAACTTGAATGAATGTGGATGGAGAAATCTTCAACAAGAGGGCTCCATAGAGATTGAATCCTTCAATGGCTACCAATGGATCTCCTTGATGAATTGGATCTTGAATGCTTGAAGATAGATGAATTCTTGAATGTTTTCTTTCTCCTTCTTGCTTGCTTCTTGATTGCTTGATTTGATGCTTGAGAGATTATGAAAAGAGATGGGTTGAAATGAGAGAGGAAGACTTCCGTTTATAATCTAGGGCACAAAATTCTAGAGAGGCCTCCATAGGAGAATTAAATTTCCATTTAACCCTTTACCCCTACAAAGGGACCTAAATTAAATATAATTTAAGATTTTACCATTTTGAAACCCGAAACAGCCGACCCGAAAGTGAGAAATAAAACTTTTTTGAAACCCGACATCCAGAAACTTTGGGATCTTTAAATTTGGACCTTGGTTCAGGGTCGAGGTTGACCTTGGCCTAGGTCAGGGTCAAGGTTGACCTTGACCTAAAAGGTCAACCTTGACTCAGAGGTAAAAAATCTTTGGGTTTCAGGTTAGGATGTCAGAATAATGCAGAAAAGAAGTGGAAAATGGGGTAGAACAGGGGAAAAAGCTAGATCCAAGTCAAATTCTCATTCAAGGTGTTTGACATGACCCCAAACCACTTACTCGAAGGGCTAAACCAGTCCTAAATGGAAGTTCTTCCATTTTTTGATGATACATTTAGCCCCCACTTTAGCAAGAGTATGGACTCGATGCAAACTCTTGGTAAAGGAGATCGCAAAGAAAAAGATAATCTTATTGAAATCAAAGGGACAAAGGAATCCTCAAGCCCCTAGGGACTCTAGTCTTCATCAACTCCAAGATTAAAATAAGAGAGAAATCACTAGAAAAAAGAGAGAAAAGGGGAGAGAGGAGTGGCTAGCTCACCCAGAAAGATGTGTGTATCTCACTGTGAACCACAAAAAGGATAGGATGGCCTACCAAGAAATTATTTGATAGTCACCCCATAAAGTTGTGCACCTTCTGGTGGCTTTGTGCATGTATGTAGTGCATCTTTTGATGACTTTTATGAAGTACCCATGGATCCATACCCTTATATCACCATAGAATACAATTGTAAAATGTGTATCTCTTCAGGATTTAGCAACTTATGTGCATTACCTTTTGAGGATTTAGCATATTTGAAATTGAAAATATGCATGTCTCTTCAGGATTTAGAAACTTGTGTGCGTTACCTTATGAGGATTTAGCATATTTGAAATTGAAAATGTGGGTCTCTTTAGGATTTAGCAACTTATGTGTGTTACCTTCCAAGGATTTAGCATGTTGCAAAACAAAAGGTTAGAACAAAAATGCATAATATAGAATAAGGGAGGCCATATATATATGCCCCCCTCCTTAAGATGGAAAAATACATACTTTTTGACATGTTAAGGAAAGAAAAGAATAGGGGTAAAGCATTCTTCAACATCAAGACAATATCCATAGAAAACACCCAGTCCAAGCCAAGAAGGTCACAGCTCCTATGAGGCCATGGAAGGGATGAATGCAAAGAGATATCATGTAAGAAGGGAAAAAGTAACCCTTGTGAGGGATAGCACACTATTCAGTTTCCAAGGTGAGATATTTATCAACCATGGAAACCCAATGTCAAACAATGAAATAGGTTATGATCAAGGACATACATCCTTAATGCAAACCAAAATTTTCATGTATGATTGGATATCACATAATAGACAGATACTGCTTTTAACCAAGGGAAAAGTGGATCCTAAAAAGATGAAAAAGAAGGAGATGGCATCCTTGCCCCCCAAGTGTAGGAACAAAGATGGAAGGGGACCTATTATATCGCTCACAACACTATACAATTCAATGAGCTCCCAAGGATTAGGATAACATTGTTTACATAATGTGGAGCTCCATAATAGGAATATAAATGTTATTTAGAGAAAATAGGATTGAAATACAACTCATTGCCAAATGATATATAAATAACCTTACTATCAATGAGTTGCTTAATCTTATAATTTAAAGCTTGACATTCATTAGTAGACTGATCATGAAATCTATGATACAAACAAAAAGGAAGAGTCTTCAAGTGTGGACTACATTTATTTTTGTGTTGAGGTCTAGTAATCATCTTAGTACGAAGGAGTTTAGGCAAAAGAACTTCTTGGTAAAATTCCTTCATAGGTTCATCATGTTTTAAAGTATTATTTGAGATGTTGTTAACATTGATTTGTTGTTGAGGATTAAATCCCAGTCCATAAGAATGCTCATGCCCCCCATTCTGTAAGGGCATTTGAATTCCATGTTTATATGCTCATGCCCCCCATTCTATAAGGGCATTTGAATTCCATGTTTATACTTACCACATCCCTGAGCATTGAATCCTTGTTTAACTAGGAAATGATAACTAGGACCATAACAAGAAGCCATATCACAAGGATTTAATGGAACTTCACTAGTCACTATGTCATAATTAGTAGGTTTGACAAATTTATTATGGGTAGAAGCAGTGACAAAGTTATTATGAAGGGCATCAAAAGTAGAAGCAAAACCTCTTTGTTCAATCTCTATTTGTTGCTTCATAAAATTAAGATCAGAAACCTTATACTCTCCAATAAAGGTAGGATAAAAAATCCAAGGTTCTCCAATCATCACCAGGAAGAGTACTAGAGGAAGAAGGATTACTATTAGGAATAGGAGTAGTGTGGGTTTGAATATTCAAACAAGGATTTGGTGCATCATCTGCATGAAGTGTATACATCATGTTGTTATGAATAAACTTGACTTTACGGTGAAGGGTGGAAGGAACAACATGCATCTCGTGCAACCAAGGTCTACCCAAAAGGATATTATGATTGAGAGGTCTAGGAATAACATGAAAAGGAGTATTAAGGATGACCAGACCTACTTTGATAGGTAAGGTAATGATTCCCAAAGTGTTCTCAGCAATGTTATCAAAGCCATGTATAGGAACATTGTCAGGTTGAATAGTTGAAAGATCAGCTTTAATAGCTTTGAGCATGTCCATGCTACAAACATTAAGCCCAGATCCATTATCAATCAAGATCCTACAAATGATACTCTTATTGATAGTAACAACAACCATAAGAGCAACATACTAATTCTGAACTTCTTTAGAAGGTAAATCCTTTTGAGTAAATACAATGTCAGGAGCACCCGGGGTAGCATGCATGCACTCTAAGAAGGTATTGATGTTCTATTGATTAGGAGGTGGAGTGGGAAGAGTTTCTAGAGCTTTTTGCAAGGCTTCATAGTAGGTAGGTGAGGTTTGAAGAAGCTCCCATAAATAAATCTTGGCAGGGGTATTGCACAATTGGTTCATCAAACCAGATTCCTTGCTAGGAAGACGGGGTGGAGGAGGAAGAATAGGTTGAGAAGGTGGTAAAGAAGTAGAAACCACCAGATTAGGTTGAGGGTCATTCCTTGTACGATAGGTGTGAGCTATTGAATCTTGATCATTGAGAGACTCTAAAGATTCCATAGGTTTACCTTTGATAGTAATGCAAGGACAACCTTTGATAGTCAACAAGGGTTCTGGATAAACCATATTAGTTGTCTCAACACTAAAAAAATATTCGAAAGAAGGAAGCAAAGAAGACATCCTAGGAGGAGATGAGATAGGATCTTGATTCTCCATGTAAGATCATCACTGAGAGGGAGAGCATTAAGGGAATTTATATCATTCTCTGCTAATGCCTCATCACTAGAAGGAATCCCAAATGGAGATAAAGCATTAATAATGTCATCTTCTTTCACTAAAATATTTTCATAAGGGGAGTGTGTTTTAGAAAAAGAGCCACCATCATGTATGAATATGTCATCCATTAATAAATCACCCTCTTGTATCAATGCTTCTTCACAAGGAGGGGATAAATCAATGTCTTTATCCAAGGGTTCATCCCAAAAAGTAGATTCATCAACAATGGTTTCATGAGGAAGAGAATAATCAACATCCAAATCCAAAGGTTCATCCCAAATAGGAGGATTATCATCCCTATCAATAAAGCACTTGAAAAACACTTGAGACAACTTGTGCAACATAATAATGAATAAAGAAATGCATAGAAAATAGATCTAGATATATCCAAATGCATTCAAATGAAATTTATAAGCATGAAAAGTAAATCGAACACCAAAAACACAATAGGACATCTAATTCCACAAAAGATAGGGGGTAAACTTGTAAATATTTTTATATTTTTAAAGAAATTTTGTATTTTTTTTTATATTTTTGAAATATAAATGCAAGAGCATAAAAGAAATCTACTTTTGTAAGCATGTAAGATCTATCACAAAATGTAAATCTAATACCAAAAAGAAAGAGTTCTCATAAACAGGTTCACCAAAATGTAAGATGGATGTGAACACACAAGATAATACAAAGGGAAATCTAACACCAAAAAGAAATATTTGTCATAACATGGGCTCACCAAAATGTAAGATGAAGGTGAACACACAAGATAATACAAAGGGATATCTAACACCAAAAAGAAAGAGTTGACGTAAAACGGGTTCACCAAAATGTAAGATGGAGGTGAACACACAATATAATACCAAGGGAAATCTAACACCAAAAAGAAAGAGTTGTCATAAAACGGGTTCACCAAAATGTATGATGGAGGTGAACACACAAGATAATACCAAGGGAAATCTAACACCAAAAAGAAAGAGTTTTCGTAAAACGGGTTCACGTCCGGTTCACCAAAATGTAAAATGTAAAATGTAAAATGTAAAATATGGATGGGGTCTATAACAATAGGGGTTTGCACATAAAAGAGACCCTAAACCAATATTTAACACATACATGAAATTATAATGATATGGAAAGTAAATCTAGAAGACTAATATTGAAATGAAGAAATAAAAGGTACTTACCTCTGAAAAAGAATCTGCTAAAAACCTTGCCAGATGGTCTCAGAAACTGTTGATTTCTACAACCTTGACCCAAAACTATGAGATCTAAAAAACCCAGAAATATTTTTATTTTCTGATCCAGGTCGACCTTGACCCAAAGATGGGAGCACAATCTTACCCCGGGGTACAATCTTACCCCTTTATGTCGACCTTGACCTGCGTTGCTCCAACGAAAATTCTGTTAGCAGATCTCAAAAGTTTGTTGAAAGGGTATCCAGACTTGCACTATAATCCATTGTTCCGCACATGTTCCTGCAAGAAAAATGGTTTTCTTTGTTGGGAGGAGATGGATTTTCCTTAGTCAAACCCCAATTTAGGAATTAACCTTGAAATTGAATTGAAATTACAGTAATAAACAAAGTAAATGGAACAATTCACCTTTCTTATGTTGAAACCCTTATGGAGGATTCAAATCCTTGAATCCACAAGTATGGATCCTCCAAATGAATGTAGGATGTCTCAAATCAATTGTCTGTAGATCTTCAACACCAATCTTGAATGGATCTTGGAATAGGAAGAAGCTTGAATGAATGTGGATGGAGAAACCTTCAACAAGAGGGCTCCATAGAGATTGAATCCTTCAATGGTTACCAATGGATCTCCTTGATGAATTGGATCTTAAATGCTTGAATGCTTGAAGATAGATGAATGCTTGAATTCTTTCTTTCTCCTTCTTTCTTGTTGTTAGGAATGGGAACATTGAGATGGGGGGGTGAATCAGTGTTCACTATATTCAATCTTTTTACTTTACTCTTTTAACTTAACTTGAATGCTTAAGAAATGAAATGAACATTAACATAAACAAGATAGATGAACACAACACATAACACCAATATGGTTATAGGGAAACCCAAATAGGTAAAAACCCTAGTGGAATTGACACCCACTAATAATATGTACTAGTGTCTTATGATCCTTGTTAGAAGATCCTTAACCGTGTTAGGAGTTGTCTTTACAATGCATTTAGTATAGTGACCTTGTCAAGGGTCAGACCCTATTAGGAGTCCTTTACAATTAACCCTGTTAGGGGTGGGGACACACTATCCTAGAGCTCATTGCTCAAATGGTGAAGGCTACAACCTTCTGATCTCAGATACACACTATATCTGCTGGATGAACTGGCACTGTGACACTACTTGTCTAATCAGTTCCTTTGATGCGCTGATGGTTTGACCTCTTGAAAAGATCTAATACATCTTATCAACTCTCCACACACTTTTGGTCTGGTTATCTCAACTCTATTTCAACATCGTTACTAATTACAAGGGGTGCATCTCATATTTATATGCGCTACCAAAACAATTAACTAGGTCGGCCTATAACTGATTACATACAATGCTTCCAATTGAATTGGCTCAAGAGAGTTTACAAAAAAATTTAATTACATGTCTACAACCTAATTATAATAGGTGCATAGCCTTTACAAAATAATTTTATCATTGCTAAACAAATTACCAACACTCGGCTACATATACTGTTATGTTCTAGCATTCACTGTCTGTGTAACTTCAATTGTTTGTATCTTTGTCATACTGAATCTTCTGATCATGCGCTCTTAGACTAAGCATGAATATACTCTTACCATCTTATCTTCTAGGGGCATACCATAACTCGGTCATACGCACATGTGCTGATGCTCTAAACTACTGGTGCTTTGTTAATTGTCCAGTCTTCTGTACTTAGCCAATTTATGATCTTCTGATGATGTGTGTTGACTCCAAAATACTATGACTTTGTTTCCATAATGACAACACTATATTAAGTCATATAAAACAATATAGTCAACTTGCCAACACTTGCCTCTCGATTGCTTGATTTGATGCTTGAGAGATTATGAAAAGAGATGGGTTTAACTGAGAGAGGAAGGCTTCCTTTTATAGTGATCTAGGGCACAAAATTCTAGAGAGGCCTACATAGGAGAATTAAATTCCCATTTAAGCCTTTACCCATAGAAATGGACCTAAATTAAATATAATTTAAGAGTTTACCATTCTGAAACCCGAAACAGCCGACCCGAAAGCGAGAAATAAAACTTTTCTAAAACCTGACATCTGGAAACTTTGGGATCTTTAAATTTGGACCTTGGGTCGAGGTTGAGGTCGACCTTGACCTAGGTTAGGGTTGATGTCGACCTTGACCTAAAAGGTTGACCTTGATCCTGAGGTCAAGAATCTCAGGGTTTCAGGTCAGGATACCAAAATAATGCAAAAAAGAAGTGGAAAATGGTGTAAAACAAGGGAAAAAGCTAGATCCAAGTCAAAGACCCATTCAAGGCATTTTACATGACCCCAAACCACTTACTCAGAGGGCTAAACTAGTCATAAATGGAAGTACTTCCATTTTCTAACGATACAATCACCAGACATTTTTTCACAAATGTTTAAGGCACTTTGATGCCTCCTCCATGATTGTTTTATGAAAAATTAACTTTCATATTCCAAAGTATCTTGTTTACTTACATCTACACATGAAATGAATTTATTATAATAATGACTAAATCTCCAAAAATTACTATCCAGCATAAGAATGATTGCTTCCTTCTTTTCACTGACATCTACAAATATGTAATTTATTATTCCTCCATATACAATTGTCTCTCTTTGAACCTCTGATTCCTCTTTTATAGTTTGTTGATGTCATTTGTTTCTTTCTTCTTGGAAGTCCACATCTCTTTCCTCTTGCATATGAATTTCATCTACAATTCCATTAATTGGAATTTCCTTGGTATTGCCTCCATGAGGCAAATCTTCATCATCTACACCTGCATGACTTGCATGAACATGAAACTTATTAGTTTTGAAAACATGAGATTCTTGAATCTTGTCAGCTCCTTCATCCTTATCTTCACCAACGATAAATCCTTGTTCTGGTTCACAATAGTGAACTTTTTCTTCCACAAATTCAGGTGCCCCGAGTCCTTCTTCCTTCAACCAAGAACTTAACATGCGTCTCAACTTCTTCCTCAACTTTCTTGTAAATAATTATTTAATAGGCCATGTAATCTGCTTCTTAATTCTCAAACCATATCTTTTGTATCTCTCACTTCCCTATAGTAGCATCTTCATTAAACTGATTTGTTCCTTCATCTTCATAATCTTCATAATCTTCTAGATATTTAATTCTATGGACGCAAAGATTTCAGTAAACATGATGAAAACATTTTTACTTTATTTCTTTTTCTAAGTTTCCTACCATTAAAAAATCCCTCTTTTAAGAGTGGGTTAACAATTCTCTGAACTTTGACATATACTAAAATATTATTCTTAGTTGTAGAAGTAGTAGAGAATTTTACAAGGATTTATCCATCTTTGATGAATCACTATCCATATGATAACATTTTCTTTGAATTCCAATGTACAATCTGGTTGAATTATTGGATTTGGAAAATGAAGAAAAGATCATCTCCCCATTCAATAATGCAGAATTATGTTGCATGCATGGATCCACAAATTTCCCTATTGATCAACAGTTTTTGTGGGAATCTTCAGACTGACATGTCTAGCTAATACATAAATGCAATTAGTTGAGCTTGTCTACGTGACACTAAATCAAAACAACAACTGAGCTGGTGATTTTCTCATAGAAATTTTGGAGCTAACTTTGTAGATTTACCTAAGCAGTTTTGGGAGCTGACCCAGCAACACATGTACTATTATAAAAATCATCACAAGTCCATTTGCTTCTGGGTCTAGTTCCTAGAATTTTTTGGTCAAATCTACATGTTTTTCACCTGTTCATATATCGCAAGCACGGGTTGTGAACCCATGATCAGTAATGAGAATGAATGGAGTACCAAATCAAAATTATGATGCCCTAGTTTAAGATTCAAAAAACATTAAAACAACATGAATATGGTACCAATCAAATAGGGATATCAGTAATAAAATAATGCCAATCAATGATGCAAACAACTCACGGGCATGGAAAAATCAGTGAGCATCAATATCAGCATAAATCAAATGCCTAAATACTCCATACAATGTCATGACAGTAGAAGGGTCATGCGGTGCTCAAACTGTGATCTCATAAACAATGCATGATGCCCTAGCTTGCAGTACATGAGCCATCAAGACATTTCCTCATAAAATGATCATAAACAGGGAGTACCACATAGTGGATATCAATAGAAAAATAAATAAAGAGAGATCAAACACTTCACATAATGCCTTGAAGGTAATAGCAATGATGCCCTAGCTCTCAAATCTCGCGAGTCATTGAGAATTCCAAATGCAAAGATGTAAACAATGTCAGTATTAACATTCATATTATACCATTAAATTAACAAATTCCATCAAAATGAAATTGAGTTAATGAGAAGACAAAGCTCGAATGCCTACATCAAGTCATGGTTTCCATATGAAGATCAAAAGGCTCCAAGCTTCCAAATCAAGCTCAAGCTTCACAATTATAACAAAAGTTCAATAATGGTTTTAGATGTTAACTGTGACAATCTCTTGGTTTCAGGCAATGCAGAAGGAGACGCCTAGTTCAATATGCAATCTCAATTCATATGCATAGGATATTAGGTGGAGCTAAAAAACACAACAGGTTTTCATTTTTGATAGAGGTCTTTAATTAAGTATTTTAAGTTATATACCATCGCAAAAATTATAATTTTGACTCTTATAGGTGAGGGTAATGTCCTCAACATGCAAGAAAATCAAGACTTTTTATTTTATGGCTTGTTGAGGACATTCTCTCGCCCATAGCTCTGCCAGATTTGTAACGTTCATGATTGTCTATAAATTAAAAAAATTATAGAACTATTAAAAAAATATAAACATGGTGCATTTTTTCAGCTCCACTTGTTATCCATGCATATTATACGCAGTTGCACATGCATTCTTGATTCAGAGTGGGAAAATCTTATTTTGGATGTGAGGGAGAGAAGCCAAACACATAAAGAACATGCACATAAACATGATAGTTGAGAAACATAAATGTAGATATCACAACAGGTGAGAAACATAAATGTAGATATCATGATCACAATTGTTTGGAGACTCAACATAATTGAATGGTATACCCATACAATGCAACACAACCACTACTCCTCTAGTTCCAAGTTGACACTGGGGGATCCAAAAACCATAGATAATGAATAAATTTAGAGAGTGGAGGAGGGCCATAATGACCAAAATAATACAGGGTCCCTATATTATTTTGGTCGGTATGGCCCTCCTCCTCTGCTCTCTAAATTTATTCCTTATCTATGGATTTTGGATCCTGTAGTGTCAACTTGGAATTGGAGTAGTGGTTGTGATGCATTGTCTGGGTATACCACTCAATTATGTTGTGTATCCAAATAATTGTGACCATGATGCCTACATTTATGTTTCTCAGTTGTTGTGTTCTAGGACCCCTTATGACCCTTTGCAATCCCTAAGAATACATCTTAAAGGTCTTAAAGTGTTATAAAGGGTCATAAGAGGCTCCTAGGAGGGGCCAAATAAGCTTCCACCTTCACGTGGTTGGCCTTGTTAAGTAGATAATTTTAAACTATTCTTGAAACAAAGAGAAGCTCAATATTTTAAGGTCTCACTCCATGCACGACAAATACATACATACATACATACACACACACACACAGAGATATATATATATATATATATATATATATATATATATATATATATATATATATATATATATATATATATATATATATATATATATACAGCACACTATCATAATTACAATGGTCATCAGAGATGACTAACAGTAAAGCACTACATGTGACAACTATTTGTCAAAAATATCTGACAGGTAGCCGTCGCATGTAAAACATATCTATCACACCAAAGTTGTACTTGTGACACCCATAATAAGGACACAATGATAATCAAATTATGACCGACGGTCAGATCCATTGTAATTACAATAGTAATAAGGAGTCCTGATGGCATGTTGACCATCTCTAACCATGTTGGCAGGCCCTCTTCTTATGCATATTGTGATGGTCAAATCTGTCATAATTACGATGGACATCCCAGTCGTTGGTGATTCTAACACCAAAACTACAACAACGGTTTGTGTTGCTTTATCGATGGGTTTGTGTTAGAATTGAGACACATAGCTATTGAAAAAAGGACTCAAATGTACCATTGAGGGAGAGGCTCTATGCATGATAGACCTAGGGCCCATAGTATGGTACAACCACAACATAGGAGGCCTCTAGCTAAAAAACTCATGGTTCATGTTGTGGTCCCAATAGTTGTGAAGGAGTCTATAGATTTACAGACTCTTCATGCAGCCACATCATTGATTGATGTCATTATTGAGCATGGCACAAATTTTGTCGGAGTAGAGGGTGGATCAGCACTTGTGCCACCTCCATCGTCATCAGATGCACCATTTGGATCAGCCCAACCCATTGAGCATATGTGCCCCAATTGTAAGGGTATATGTGTTGGGGTAGATACTGACACAAATGAGGATGGTTTGTGTACACATTATGGGGGTAGCTGTCATGCATTCACTACGTAGGATGTAGTCCTCACAGACGACTTGATCACGATGGTATTTTCTAGAGAGCATAGACAAGTTTATTTATTTATGTTTTGACATGTTATTAATTAATCACCTAAATCTTATAAAAGTAAATAATTTTTTGTTTAGAGAATAATTTAAATTGATACATGAATAATATGCATTGCAGGATGTGGCAGGTGATACGAGCACACCACGAAGTGTTCGTTCGAGTAGACATACACGTGTAGCTTTGACACCTGAGGTATTTTTTAAAAATATTTATAAAAATAGAATAATATGTATGTTTCAAAATATATTTTGTTAATATATATGCATATTTATTTGGTGTTTTATAGGGCTTTTTAGCTTCTCATATTTCTGAAGTTGATGATAACACACTTTCTACCGTTGACTTTGGGTTTGAAAGATTTGCGATATAATATTTTAGACATCTCTTGTTTACAGTTTTAATTGAGCTCGTGTGGTATCATATTTGTTTCTCTTGTGTTAATTTTTTTTGCTAGGGTACCCCACCTAACTTGAGGACACCGGGAAAGAGAAAGGAATCCTCGAGGACATCAAAATGACAAAAGTTAATTCAATAGAATTTAAGTTTATTTGTTGAAATGTAAATTATTTATGATTAAACATGTAATTGTAGTCTATATTGATGAATGCACCTGACTTATTTGATCTATATATAGAAACAATTTGGTTTTATAGAATTCATGATTGCACCTGATGTCGTTGATGTTTAGGAGAGAGAAGAGGTAACATTTTTATATTTACTTTCAATTGCATTCTTGATTGCTCTAAATCTCTTATAAATCCTTCCTTTATGACTATGACATATGTTATGATTGTTCATACAAGAATTGGTCATAGTTGCCTCATCAGTGGCGATGCCTCCTAAGAGTAAAAGAGAGTCATCTAAGGTTCTGGTATGCATTTTTTCTATATACATGTTAAACATACGTCATCAACATTCTGTGTGTCCCACTTTTTGGCCAACTTTGACATGAAGATCAAGATTATGAGAAAAAACTTTACTTTCAAACGCTTGTTTCTACAAAACTATTAGGAATTTGAAGATGATGTAAACTAGAGTCTTTTAAAAAAATTCTTTCTATTTTCAAAATATATTTTTTTAAAAATTTATAATTCATTAAATTCATTTTTCCTTCTCCTTTGAAAAGTGGTTTGTGTGAAAAAACTATGTTTTTAAGGAGTTATTGTCACTTGGATCAGCATAACTTTGTTTAAAAATATGATAACTATGTAGTTCTTTCAAGATTATATTTTTAAATTCAATATCTAAAGGATGCAATTGGTTTCATTCATTTTGGGTCAATATTTCATAGTTTATTAAGTTCTAAAGTGACAGTAACTGTAATTTAGACATAAGGTCACTTGGATTGCTCTAAGTTGACCTATGTATATCTAAATTAATTTTTTGTTTTTTTATAGAAAGGTAACACAAATACTCTTTTCCTACATAATTTTCATTAAAAAAAAAATGTAATTTACTATTTTTTACGAAGTCTTGAAGAGATAGGTTGTTGAATGACCAAACAACCTATGTTTAGTTAAAGTAATATTTAAAAGTGATAAAGAAATCGTGTTTTGAATAGCATCATACTGCATAGATAGGTTTTTCAAATGGATTCATTTTATCTTCCAAAACATAAATTCGAAGTGATTTGTTGTCAGCATTTTAATAGGTGCGAAGGAGACTCCATTGTAGGTATGAATGAGGAGTATAGATGTTATATCAATGTTTTTTTAATCTAAGAGGCTTTGAGATAACCATTTGAAATTAATTCTTTCAAATGGAACCTCTCAAGGCTTAAATCATTATATTTTATTAAAAATGTGTTATTTCAGCAAAAATCAGCATGTCTAAAAAAGTGTAACCCACTATTTTGGGGTCAGCCTTAATGATTACATGCATTTTTTTAAGTGTTTCCTGACATATATGTTATTAACTTCTATTGATTTTATTTTACCTGTTACAACCCTCTTCACAACTTCTCGTGGATCCTCTGCCTTTACATTTTGTTATAAGTCTAGCTTGTGCAAGATGGGGACCATCAACTAAATAGAGAATGACTCAATTGTAGAAGAAAGAGATGAGGTAACCAACAAGTCAACTACCAAAAAATTACAATCCAATATCTAGTTATTTCGAGAAAAGATATCTGATTTAGCATTTGAATTGTTCTTGTGCAAACACCTAGTGAGCCACCTACTACTTTGAAGAGGCTCAATTTTGATGATCCAGAAAAGTCATAGATATTGATAGAGATATAAAGATCTAGTTGTGATTATTTAATGACCAATTTTTGTATATATTCGACATTTTTATTTTATATATCGGCCTTGACATAGTCAATGCCACATTTTTGTAACTCTATTATTGATTTGGCATGTATGCCATTTTTTGATATGTACACAATTATTGTTCATTTTGATATATATGAAACTTGATATTCGATCCAATTTATTTATTGTGTGTTAATTTATTCATTGTTAGTATGTAAATATGCTTGTGTGTATGTACTCATGTGTAGGATTTATGTCGTAAGTATATTCATGTGTATTCAAGTACATTCTTCATAACATAAATTCATGTGTACAGGCTACGTGCATGACTTAAGTGAATTCATGTGTATGCTTCATAACCTATGTGTTACATGTATGCTTCATGACTTAAGAAAATTTATGTGTACACTTTATGTGCTACGTGTGTTCACATGTGTAATTCATCATTTAAGTGAATTCATACTTTATGTGTTACATTGTATTCATGTGTATCCTTCATACGTTAAAATTATTTTGTTTAGCTAAAGAAAAATCATGGTTTATGCATTATTTACATGCATGTTTCACAAGTGTATACAAAAAATGTGTATGGATATCTAAATGTGTGATTTATGCCTTGAGCATATGATCACTACCTTATGTGTATAGGAATTCATGCCTTGCATACATTCATGACTATAATCATGTCTTACAAGTATTTTTTTGTACAATATATGCCTTACATGTATTTATGGGTGCAACCCTTCGTGCTATGAAGGTTTTCTTGAAAAGTGATCATCCTGAGAACTCAAAACATTAGTTAGTAGTCTATTATTGACCCTTTGACCAAATTTGAACATGTGGTCTTTATTAAAAACCAAAATGGTCCATAGGACCCTAACATATTTAGGACACATAAGACCCAACCTACCCTACCGATGATGTCCCTTGTATAACCGACTTGGAGCAGAAACATCTGTTCATTGTGAGCACAAATTGATGCTTCCATCATGTCTGGTTGGGTAGGTTTACCCTAGTAATGATCCCAATTTTCCTCTCAACACACCACAATGCTCGTTGTCATACCCAATGGTGCTTAGTACACCTTGGGGACACTTTGGTCTGGCATTGTCATGAATCTTCTAGTGACTTCATGGGAGAAACAGGGTTGTCACTAGCATTTACGCACCCAATAGAAGCTAATGGCATAGACCATTCAACGCCAAGATAGATGGCTTAAAAGATACCTAGTGTTGCAACTTTCAACTCAGCCTCACTACAAGTTTTGGCATTGAAAGCGAGATTGCCATGCCAAATTCAAAGAAAGTTGAATCTCCCAGAATAGAGAGAGGTTATTGTAGGCATCATAAACATGGTCGTGTAGCATCTAATAGTTTTTTGACACCTCTCAAAAGGTCTAAGATACGATCCTCAAAATATCACTACCCAATCGTTCTTAGCGCACCTTGGGGACACTTTGGTCTGGCATGGTCATGAACGTTCTAGTAACTTCATGAGCAGAACAAGGTTGTCACTAGCGTTTATCCACCCAAAGGGAGCTAATAGCGCACATTGTTCAGTGCCAGGATGCAATCCTTCAACACTATCCCTTCACCCTTGGGAATCACCATTTTACTTTGGATACACATTTGACCAATTTTGACTCAATGACTCAAAGATATTACATCATTTGACCTTCAAAGATCTTATTATATTATCAAATCATCAAAATAATCTTAATAAACCCTATTTAGACTAATTTGCATCTTTCACTTAGATTTAAGTTTTCAAAATAGTTATTCCAAATTCTTATAACCATTCTTCTACAAGTTATTTTAGAAAATTTTATCATGCATTGGCCTCACAATATTTTCATCAATTTCTATTAGAAACTTTGGTTTTCTATGAATTATTCTAGGTGTTAAGATTGGGGCATTATGTGCATTAATCACATCAAATTCAAATGGTCAATCTTCATTAACATGTACATTCATTACATCATTTTTAAATGGTCTATGCTCATGGCATTCATTAGCTGGATTCATCACATGCATTTAAATTGGTGTATGCTAATCATTTTGATTTGGTGCATTCATCATATCAATTTCAATTGTTGAATGTTCATCATTTTCATTAGGTGCATTAGATGACGTACCTTTATGTAATCTCCTCATATTCTCCCTTTGTCTTTCCTTTTTTGCCTCTCATTGTTCAATCATTTCTCTCTTGTTCTTCCCATTGTTGATATTGATTGTCCTACACATAACATCATGAGGACAATCCACAATCAAATAGCATAAAAACAAAAAATGAGCATCATTTTATTATAATCTAAAGTAACCATGATAAGATAACTTAAAAAAGAATCCAAAATACAAGACAAATCAATAATTTTAAAGAAAAATTCACAATAAAAGAAACAAAACCTGACTATTACTGTCCCAGAAAATCATATGCAATAGCAGTGGGGCCTTCAACCAACTTGCACTGCTGGTTTTTAGGCTGTTGGGACTCAAACATAAAGAATTCCTCATAACCCATACGGATTATGTAAACTAATGAAAATGTTCATAATTTCTCATAACCCGTATGGGTTATGTAAACTTATGACAATATTCACAATTTCTCATAACTAGTACACGAGTTATGTAAAACTAGAAATTTTATAGAGAGAGGGGGGTGGGGGGGTGGGGGGAATAAGAAGATTCGTGCATGTATATAGATATATATACATATATCTATATAAATATATGTATATATAACTATAAACATGCATATATACCTACATAGAAACATATCATATATGTAAATCTATATAAATGTGTATTGTATTACACATTTACAAGAAATTTTTTTAATGTCTTCATAACCTATATGGGTTATGTGAAACTGAAAATATTGTTTTATGTCTTCATAACTCGTACGGGTTATGTAGAACTTGAAATTGTGTTTTTTGCTTTTCAAAACCCAAGTGGATTATTTTGTACACCATAACCCGTACGGGTTATGGCTTGGTAAAAGGTTTGGAATATGACCCTAAGGCTTGCAAGCCCACTTTCCCTCCAATTTGATCCATTTACACATTTTTTCTTCTTTCAACATGATTTCTCAACTTCATTGTCCTCAACTTTACAAATGATCAAGTGGGTATCTCTAAAATTACTACCATCATCTCAAACATCTTCTAGCTTTCTAACCATATAACCATATAAATGTTAGGAATGGGAACACTGAGAGGGGGGGGTGGGGGGTGGGGGTGTGTCAGTGTTCACTATATTTTAACTTTTCTCTTTAATCTTTATTTTGAACTTAAATGCTTAAGTACTGAAATAAACATTCACATAAACATGAAACATGAAATCAACACATGACACCAATATGATTACGGGGAAACCCAAATAGGTAAAACCCCAGCGGGAATTGATACCCACTAATATTTTGCACTAGTGTTTTGTGATCCTTGTTAGAAGATCCTTTACCATGTTAGGAGTAGCTTTACAATGCTTTAAGTACAGTGGACCTTGTTAAGGGTCGGACCCTATTAGGAGTCTTTTACAATTGTCTATGTTAGGGGAGAGGATGCACTGTCCAAGAGCTCACTACTCAAGTGGTGAAGGCTACAACTTTTTGATCTTAGATACACACTATATCTGCAGGATGAACTTTCACTGTGACACTACTTGTCAGATCAGTTCCTTTTATGCACTGATGCTTTGACCTCTAGCAAAGCTCTAATACATCTTCTAGTGTCTTTGCACACTTCTGCTCTACTTATTACTACTCTCTATCAACTTCCATACTGAATACAATGGGTGCACCTTATATTTATGCGCTCATACAAAATACATAGTTAGGTCGGCCCTATAACTAATTACAAACAACGCTTCCAAATGAATTGGCTTAAGCGTGCTTACAATTATACATATAAACATGTCGATAACCTAAATACAATAGGTGCATAGCCTTTACAATATTACATTACAATCACAAACCAAAATACTAACTGTCAGCTCCATGCTTTGTTATCTACTGGCACACATTGGTTGTGCAACTTCAACTAACCGTAACTTTCTCATCCTTGCACATCTGATCATGCACTCATAGACTAGGCACAAATATAGTCTAACCAACTTAACTTCTAGGGCGCATACCATAATTCATCCGTACACATGTGCACTGATGCTCTGAGCTGTAGGAACTCTCTACACTATCCAGTCTTCAACATTTAACTGAATTCTAATCTTTACATCAAGTGCGCTGACTCCAAACTACTATATGACTTTGTTTCCATAATGACAACACTAAATCTAGTCATATACCTCAGTATAGTCACTGCAACATTTGGGGTCAAATTTTGATGCCAATTTGCAACGCCACTACAATTTGTGTTTTTTTTTGCAAGTGCCCCCGATGGTGTCGTAATAGCGATGATGTCATCGTAATTGTGACACCCATTTGGTTATAAACAAAAAAAAAAAAAAAGAAAGTGTCATTTGTAATTTGTGAATTTGAAGAGCTGCCACAAAGACGATGCTGCAATTTTGCGTGGCGCGAAGAGGGCATTCGAGTTTGGCATGTGCGAAGAGGCCGGCACCATGTGGGAAGAGGGCACTATGTGGGAAGAGGGCACTGGCATTTGAGGTAGGCATTCGAGCTTTGTCTTCTCATTAAATCAATTTCAGTGTCATTGTTTACATCTTAATTAGCATTTGGAATGCTCGATGACCCGCGAGCTTTGAGAGTTATTACCTTCAAGGCATTGTGTGAAGTGTTTGATCTCTCTTTATTTGTTTTGCTATTGATATTCACTATGTGGTACTCCCTGTTTATGATCATTTCATGAGGAAATGTCTTGATGGCTCATGGGCTTCAAGCTAGGGAATCATACATAGTTCATGAGCTCACTGTTTAATACTGGCATTGTTTACATCTTATCATTTGGAATGCCTGATGACCTGCGAGCTTTGAGAGCTAGCGCATCGCTTCTATTACCTTCAAGGCATTGTGTGAAGTGTTTGATCTCTCTTTATTTGTTTTGTTGTTGATATTCACTATGTGGTACTCCCCGTTTATGATCATTTCATGAGGAAACACCTTGATGGATCACGGGCTGCAAGCTAGGGCATCATACATAGTTCATGAGCTCACTGTTTAATACTGACATTGTTTACATCTTATCATTTGGAATGCTTGATGACCTGTGAGCTTTGAGACCTAGAGCATCACTTATATTACCTTCAAGGAATTGTGTGAAGTGTTTGATCTCTCTTTATTTGTTTTGATGTTGATATTCACTATGTGGTACTCCCCGCTTATGATCATTTGACAAGGAAATGTCTTGATGGCTCGCGGGCTACAAGCTAGGGCATCATACATAGTTCATGAGCTCACTGTTTAATACTGGCATTGTTTACATCTTATCATTTGGAATGCCTAATGACCTACAAGCTTTGAGAGCTTGGGAATCACTTCTATTACCTTCAAGGCATTGTGTGAAGTGTTTGATCTCTTTTTATTTGCTTTGCTATTGATATTCACTATGTGGTACTCCTTGTTTATGATCATTTCATGAGAAAATGTCTTGATGGCTGGCAGGCTACAAGCTAGGGCATCATACATTGTTTATGAGCTCACTATTTAATATTAGCATTGTTTACATCTTTTCATTTGGAATGCTTGATGACCCGCGAGCTTTGAGAGCTAGGGCATCATTTCTATTACCTTAAAGGCATTGTGTTAAGTGTTTGATCTCTCTTTATTTGTTTTATTGTTGATATTCACTATGTGGTACTCCCCGCTTATGATCATTTGATGAGGAAATGTCTTGATGGCTCGTAGGCTGCAAGCTAGGGCATCATACATTGTTCATGAGCTCACTATTTAATACTGGCATTGTTTACATCTTTTCATTTGGAATGCTTGATGACCTGCGAGCTTTGAGAGCTAGGGCATCATTTCTATTACATTCAAGGCATTGTGTGAAGTGTTTGATCTCTCTTTATTTGTTTTGTTGTTGATATTCACTATGTGGTACTCCCCGTTTATGATCATTTCATGAGGAAATGTCTTGATGTCTCGCAGGCTGCAAGCTAGGGCATCATACATTGTTCATGAGCTCACTGTTTAATACTGGCATTGTTCATGAGCTCACTATTTAATATCTAGTATCATGCAAACATACATTAATACACTTACTATTTTGAATTTGATCTCGGGCATCATGCAATTTTATTGCTATCATTGCATGCTTGTTTCTATTGTGCACCATATATTGTTTTATACACTGTTTATTTCATTGAGACCGTGAGCTTGGTATTTGTAATGTACTTTTTGTTATTGGATCAATGCTACCATGTTGTTGAGTATGTGTATGGCTTGACTATGCACATGCATAATTTTAGATGAGGATCAGTAATATGTTGCTAGACATTGCTTAGATCCTTTGAATCTAACCCCATCTTTTCCTTCCTTGCAGGTTTTGGATCATACAAGAGCATACTAGATTGAACCCCGGGTCAACACTTCATTACTTCAAGCAATGTTTGGTACCTTCATTATTTATGTTCATCCACTTATGTATGTTTGCATTCATTCATATTCTTCTGAAAGTTGTCTATTAGTGACCATATAGGACAATTCTTGATGTTTTTGGGTCATTTGATGAAAATATGTAAATAGGGACATCAATAATAAAATAGGGATATCTTAATAGGGATATATTAAGATTAATATCGTAAGTAAAAACATTACACAGTGGCATTCAGATTAAGTACAATATGAATTTGCATGCCTTTAATTATGATACACTTTTGAAATTATCACTCATTGGTCATTTGACAATTCAAGATATAAGTATAGAATATAAACTGTTGCAAAAGGAAGAAACACATATGTATCTATCATCATTAGGCCTTTTAGGACTGATTACACATTCACCATTCTTATTGCATGAAATGACCTCATAGGCCATTATAGGTGCCAAAATCCTCTAGTTGATGTCTTTGGATGTCTTTATAATCTCTGATGGCTCCAAGTGTGTCTTCATAGGTATTTGGGTTTCTTTGTGTCTTCTCATTAAGTGTTGCCATTAAAATATATCACTCCTCCTGTTATATAATGTCTATGCATAGTTGTTTAAAATGCCATTCTTGTTGCTCTTAAATATTATTACCATTTCACTCAAATTTACATGACATTAAAGCCAAGCCCAAAATGTATACATATGTGTAAGTATAGGAGAAGCTGGATTCTACAACTATTGAAAAAAAAAACTACACCAATAGCAGCTTACAAGAAACTATACTTGTGCTTACCACACCATACCTCAGCATCATAATGCTTATCATTTTCAAGCTTCAATGAAGCTTCATACCATGCAACGTCTACAAATTTGTATGCAACACCGATTTAGGCTGGAGGTAAACTACATGTGTTATGTAAACAACATGGTTGAATGCAATTTCTTTTGCATGTTTTCAAGATTTTTCCCACCAATACAAGCGTAAATAACGCATTGAACGTAATCTATGAACACTGCATGGTATGAAATTTTGCTGAAGCTTGAAATATATCACTCCTCATGTTATTATCAAAATTAAATTCAAATATTTCTCAAAACATTTATTCTTGTAGACTTAAGATATCCTTATCTCAATAATAAAACAATCTTCCATAATAGATTTTGAATCACATTAACACACACCCATATTGTTTTGTAGTATAGTTTGTTTTAGAAGTGTATGGCTTGACTATGCACATGCATAATTGTAGATGAGGATCAGTAATAGGGTGCCAGGCATTGCTTAGATCCTTTGGATCTAATGCTATCTTTTCCTTCCTTGCAGGTTTTGGATCATACAAGAGCATACTAGATTGAAGCTTGGGTCAACACTTCATTACTTCAGGCAATGTTTGGTACCTTCATTATCTATGTTCATCCACTTATGTATGTTTGTATTCATTCATATTATTCTGAAAGTTAATCTTTATGAGATCAAATTTAAAACTGTATGTGTGTTATTTTATTACTGATGTCCCTATATGATCTAATAGCATCAATATAACGAATAGAGCACCGACCAATCAAATAGGGACATGAGGTGCTCAAATAGTGAGCTCATAAAACAATATATTTAGTCTTAATAAAATCTTATAAAACAACATATATTGTGTGAAGTGTTTGATCTCTTTTTATTTGTTTTGGTGTTGATATTCACTATGTGGTACACCTCGTTTATGATCATTTCATGAGGAAATATCTTGATGGCTCGGGGTCTGCAAGCTAGGGCATCATACATTATTCATGAGCTCACTGTTTAATACTAGCATTGTTTACATCTTTTCATTTGGAATGCTTGATGACCCACGAGCTTTCAGAGCTAGGGCATCATTTCTATTACCTTCAAGGCATTGTGTGAAGTGTTTGATCTCTCTTTATTTATTTTGTTGTTGATATTCACTATGTGGTACTCCTTGTTTATGATCATTTCATGAGGACATGTCTTGATGGCTTGTGGGATGCAAGCTAGGGCATCATGCATTGTTTATGAGCTCACTCTTTGAGCACCTCATGTCCCTATTTGATTGGCTGGTAATATAGTTGTAGGTAGTTATCTCTTCTATAATGATGGAGGAGTGAAAGGTAATGATCAATGAGGTTGCTGCTATTAGATCATACATTAGCATGCTTACTGTTTTGAATTTGAGCTCGGGCATCATGCAATGTTATTGTTGTCATTGCATGCTTGTTGTTGTTATGCACCATATATTATTTTATACACTATTTATTTCATTGAGACTATGAGCTTGAAGGTAGGCATTCAAGCTTTATCTTCTTATTAAATCAATTTCAGTGGCATTGTTTACATCTTTGCATTGTTAATACTGGCATTGTTTACATCTTTTCATTTGGAATGCTTGATGACCTATGAGCTTTGAGAGCTAGGGCATCATTTCTATTACCTTCAAGGCATTGTGTGAAGTGTTTGATCTCTCTTTTTGTTTTTTTGTTGATATTCACTATGTGGTACTCCCTGTTTATGATCATTTCATGAGGAAATGTGTTGATGGCTGGCGGGCTGCAAGCTAGGGCATCATAGATTGTTTATGAGCTCACTATTTAATACTAGCATTGTTTACATCTTTTCATTTGGAAGGTAGGCATTCGAGCTTTGTCTTCTAATTAAATCAATTTCAGTGGCATTGTTTACATCTTAGCATTGTTAATAACTGCATTGTTTACATCTTTTCATTTGGAATGCTTGATGACCTGCAAGCTTTGAGAGCTAGGGCATCATTTCTATTATCTTCACGGCATTGTGTGAAGTGTTTGATCTCTCTTTATTTATTTTGCTGTTGATATTCACTATGTGCGTACTCCCTGTTTATGAGGAAATGCTAGTATTAAATGCAATTTACTAAGGTAGGCATTTAAGCTTTGTCTTCACATTTCATGAGGAAATGTGTTGATGGCTAGCGGGTTGCAAGCTAGGGCATCATACATTGTTTATGAGTTCATTGTTTAATACTGGCATTGTTTACATCTTTTCATTTGGAATGCACGATGACCCGCGAGCTTTGAGAGCTAGGGAATCATTTCTATTACCTTTAAGGCATTGTGTGAAGGTTTTTATCTCTCTTTATTTGTTTTGTTGTTGATATTTACTATGTGGTACTCCCTGTTTATGATCATTTCATGAGGAAATGTCTTGATGGCTCACAGGTTGCAAGCTAGGGCATCATACATTGTTTATGAGTTCACTGTTTAATACCGGCATTATTTACATCTTTTCATTTGGAAGGTAGGCATTCAAGCTTTGTCTTCTCATTAAATCAATTTCACTGTCATTGTTTACATCTTGATTAGCATTTAGAATGCTCGATGACCCACGAGCTTTGAGAGCTATTACCTTCAAGGCATTGTGTGAAGTGTTTGATCTTTCTTTATTATTTTTGATGTTGATATTCACTATGTGGTACTCCCTATTTATGATCATTTCATGAGGAAATGTCTTGATGGCTCATGGGCTGCAAGCTAGGGCACCATACATAGTTCATGAGCTCACTATTTAATACTAGCATTGTTTACATCTTATCATTTGGAATCCCTGATGACCTGCGAGCTTTGAGAGCTAGGGCATCACTTCTATTACCTTCAAGGCATTGCGTGAAGTGTTTGACCTCTCTTTATTTGTTTTGTTGTTGATATTCACTATGTGGTACTCCCCGTTTATGATCATTTCATGAGGAAATGTTTTGATGGCTCACAGACTGCAAGCTAGGGCATCATACATAGTTCATGAGCTCACTGTTTAATACTGGCATTGTTCATGAGCTCACTATTTAATATCTGGCATCATGGAAACATACATTAATACACTTACTATTTTGAATTTGAGCTCGAGCATCATGCAATGTTAGTGATGTCATTGCATGCTTGTTGTTGTTGTGCACCATATATTGTTTTATACATTGTTTATTTCATTGAGACCGTGAGCTTGGCATTTGTAATGTATTTTCTATTATTGGATAAATGCTACCATGTTGTTGAGTTTGTGTATGGCTTGACTATGCACATGCATAATTGTAGATGAGGATCAGTAATATGTTGCTAGGCATTGCTTAGATCCTTTGGATATAACCCTATCATATCCTTCCTTGAAGGTTTTGGATCATACAAGAGCATACTGGATTGAACCCTGGGTCAGCACTTCATTACTTCAAGCAATGTTAGGTACCTTCATTATTTATGTTCATCCACTTATCTATATTTGCAATCATTCATATTCTTCTGAAAGTTGGCTATTAGTGATCATATAGGACCATTCTTGATGTATTTGGGTCATTTGATGAAAAGATGTAAATAGGGACATCAATAATAAAATTTGTTTTGTTGTGCATATACCTTCTTTGATAAAATCTGATATGCACAGGTAATTAGTAATTATTTCCCCAAACCATTACTAAGGATTGAACATAAGTCTAAGTCCCCAAATCTATTGCTCTATGTGTATAAAATAATATATGGTGCACAATAGAAGCAATCATGCAATGACAACACTAACATTGCATGATGCCTGAGCTCAAATTCAAAATAGTAAGTGTATTAATGTGTGATCTTATAGAAACAACCTCATTAATTACTAAGACAAAAGGGTTTTCTGATTCAAAAGACTTAATAGCCTCCAGGGTCATTTTCTTTTCTGTTGCATTAACATGATGTATGCTAGAAACATTGACTGCGCATCCGTTTGCTCATCTCTTCAATTTTTGTTTTCGTAGATTTCACCATCTGATGTTCCTTTTTAGTAAGAGATGGTTGTGAAAAAGATATTTATGTTTTTCATTCTGAGAAGATCCAGAGTGATTTTGAGTCACAGAGGAAATGCCTTGTTCCCTATACTGCACACCCCTCTGCTCATCTCTTCAATTTTTGTTCAAGGTAAATTTTATTTGATAGCAAAGGGATGAGCAGAGGGATCAGGGCATTTCCTTTGTGACTCAAAATCACTCTGGATCTTCTCAGAATGAAAAACATAAATCTCTTTTTCATAGCCATCTCTTACCAAAACGGAACATTAGATGGTGAAATCTATGAAAACAAAAACTAAAGAGATGAGCTGAGGGATGGAAATCTATTGTAGTTGTTTCTTTTTTCTTTGAATCATTGTTTACAATTACTTTTGATGCAATATTTGTGTGAAGAACAAGAACAAAATGGGGAATGAGTGTATTTGACAAAGGTAAACATGACACATTTTGTTGGGTTGATTAGGTTGGCCTGATACCATTTACATGGCCTGGCCAGATATTAAATAGTGAGCTCATGAACAATCATCCTACTACTTACACTGCAATTTCTATGTAAACAACATGGTTGAATTCAATCTCTTTTGCATGTTTTTGAGAGTTTTCCCACTGATACAAGTGTAAATAACGCATTGAACGTAATCTACGAAGACTGTGTGGTATGAAATATCGCTGAAGATTAAAATATATCACTCATGTTATTGTCAAAATTAAATTTAAATATTTCTCAACACATTTATTCTTGTAGAATTAAGATATCTTTATCTCAATAATAAAACAATCTTGCATAATAGCTTTTGAATCACATTAACACACACCCATGTTTTGTAGCATAGTTCATTTTAGAAGTGTATGGCTTGACTATGCACATGCATAATTGTAGATGAGGATCAGTAATAGGGTGCCAAACATTGCTTAGATCCTTTGGATCTAACCCCATCTTTTCCTTCCTTGCAGGTTTTGGATCACACAAGAGCATACTAGATTGAAGCCTGGGTCAACACTTCATTACTTCAGGAAATATTTGGTACCTTCATTATTTATGTTCATCCACTTATGTTAGAGAGAGAAGCCATATAAAAAAGTTCAATAATGATTTTAGATGTTATTTGTGATAGTCTCTTCATTTCAGGCAGTGTAGAAGGAGACGCCTAGTTCAATATGCAATATCAATTCATATGCACGGATAGTAGGTGGAGCTGAAAGACCCAATAGGTTTGTATTTTTTATAGAGGTCTTTAATTGCATATTTTAAGTTATAGACCATCATGAACATTGTAATGTTGACCTATTAAAAAAATGTAAATGTGTTGGGTCTTCTCAGCTCCACCTGCTATCTGTGCATATTATTCTTGTGTTTCACATGCATTCTTGATTCAGAGTGGGAAAATATTATTTTCAATGCAAGGGAGAGAAGCCAAACACAAAGAACATGCAAATAAACACGATAGCTACAAAACATAAATGTAGGTATCACAACAGCTAAGAAACATTGTAGGCATCATGGTCACAATTGTTTGGAGATAACATAATTGAATGCTATACCCAAAGAATGCAACACAACCACTACTCCTGCAGTTCTAAGTTGACACTGCGGGATCCAAAAACCATATATAGATTATGTATCTTTGGTTTTTGGATCCCACAGTGTCAACTTAGAACTACACGAGTAGTGGTTGTGTTGCATCATCTGGGTATAGCATTCAAATATGTTGTGTCTCCAAACAATTGTCACCGTGATGCCTACATTTATGTTTCTCAGCTGTTGTGTCCTAGGAACCCTTATGACCATTTATGATCTCTAAGAATACATCTTAGATATCTTAAAATGTCATAAAGGGTCATAAGAGGTTCCTAGGAGGGGTCAGATGATCTTCCACCTTCACGTGGTTGGCCCTGTTAAGTAGAGAATGTTAAACTATTCTCGAAACAAAGAGAAGCTCAATAACTTAAGATCTCAATCCACATATGACAAATATATATCTATCCATCTCAATGGCTACCAAATCAAAAGATCTATGTCAAGAACCCAGTCACAAAGAAACACCATAGACCACACCGTGAACCCACACATCAAATTTGGACCAAAGAAGTCAAGAAGTCACTCGAATCAGATCTGAATGTAATCAGGTCCGCATATATCCCATGAACACATCAGGAAGAATGCATCTCTGATCGTCACACTAGCTTCTTGTGCTGGAATAGTCATTGTCACAAGTCTTGATTTGGTAGGATCCATTCCAAATCCAAGTCTCTAGACTTGACTCAATAATCCATGAGCCGCTACCAAATCACGAGCAGGAACTAGATCTTCAAGAACACCGTTCTGAATCGATACCAACTCGATCGACAAATATATATATTTTTTTAAAAAAATTGATTATCCTCATAACTGTTACCCTAATTTTCATATGCATGCAAATTTGGCTAAAATCTATTCCAAGGTCTCTATTTTACCCCTGCCAAGCATCCCTAAAAATTTCATGGTTTTATGTCTGGTTTCCTAGCCTCTGCAATTTGTTTTATCCCCTGCTCTATAGTTGAAAAATTCAAAAAAATATAGCCGTTGTACGCATAAAACCCTGCAAACCCTAAGCCTTGTTATAATTCGTTGTTGCTTTATCGGCCACTTAAGTTCCTAAATTCTCCATGTGCACTTTTCATTCATTGGTTGGTCGCTAGTTCTCAAAGTCAGTCAGTGGTTACCTTTTCCTTTTGGCGATTCAACAAATGCCTTGTTCGCATAATACCCCAATGTTTCACGGTTAAGTCCTCAACGGTTAGCAATTCAATGGGTGGTCTTTTCTTCCTTTAGTCATGTAGTCAATTAAATGTTTGGCGGTCTTGGCTTGTTGGGTTCCAGTTAGAGAAGATCAATGGCTATCGTGAATTCGCATTGGGTTTGTCAGAGGCTTGCGATCTTGCGACAGTCATCAATCTTCCCTTTTGATGTAGTGCTTCATACCTTGTGTGGGTCCACTGCCACGTTGTCCTACATGGAAGCTTCCTATTGGTCGAGAGGTGGTGACTTGTCTGATTTTTAGAGCGGGCCCGACAAACTGTGTCCCTTTTAGATCAATGGTTGGCGTATAATCTCATGGGGTTTCTTTGACACATGAGATTATGCACCAACCCTCGATCTTGCTTTATTGTTGAGGCTTTGACTGTGGGTCCTTTCTTATTGATGTGCTCATGTCTGATTGGTCCATGTAGTGGTGACTGGTGTTGCAGTGGGTCTGTTTGTCAAAGGGTCTCGGTTAAAGAAGGATCTAATGGCTAGCGCATGATCGGAAGGAATATTCGAAGGCTATGAGATCATGCGCCCATCATTAGATCAAAATCTTGGTCGCAGTGGGTCTGATGTCAGAATTTGCTGAGGTGTCTACTGATGGAGCGGCTAGAACTAGTGAGGGTTTGACATGTGGAAAAATGGGCCCATGGTTAATGAAGTATTCTACGAATCAATGACTAAAGAGCTTTTTCATGTTCGCTTGATTTAACCAAGGTAAGTTAAAAGATTAAGCTATTTAGCGACTGCAGAGCTCATGTAGTCACTTAACCAGACCGGGGTTAAGATAATTTCTTCGCGACTTGAGAAAGGCCTTCAGTCACATAGTCGCCAAATAACTAAAGGAAGGAAAGGTCAAGATGGGTCTGAGCTGATAGATATGCCGACGTGCTAAAGTTTCATTGGTTGCAACATGTCGAGGGGGATTTTGACTTTTCAAGGAGGTTTGTGATTGTTGTCAAAAAGATCTGGGCCATTCATCCATCGGGAAATGTTAGACATCGATGGACATGTTTTAAAATGATCGGCTAGCTATTATAATTTAAATTCAAATATCTCTGCAGAGGGTTTTCTGCCAGTGATTGATTCAAACAAGCTGCGGGCGGTGGGGTAGCTAAGAATTTATGTCTTCAAGACATTTATAGTTGAGAAGGATGATGAAGAAGTCTGGGCAGCTGTCATGGGTTGTTTCTTGTCCCTGAGGTACCATTATAGCATTCATGGTGAGACTTTGTGCAGGAAAGTTGATGATCAAGGTTGCTTGTCTGCAGGTTGATTTTAGTATAGGGATGGGCACACAAGCACAAATATCTGATCGGCCATGATGTTGCAGAGATGCATTTATGATCAAATTTTATTGAGTTAGGGTTAGTTATTATTCTGATAAAAATCATTGTAACCCTAGTTAGGTTTTAACTCCTGCCTACGTGGAAAAAGAGGAGATGTATATAATGTTTTTTGGAGCTTTTGAAGCTCAGAGTTCACTATTTGTAAAGAAGAAAGTTTCTTTCTTGGAAGGCTATCCGTGGCATTTTTCTACGCTCTAGTTTTCTACAATCTGTAATCTCCCATTGATGATTCAGATATTGAAGATATTTTGTGACATTTTTCATGTCCCTATTCTTTCTTGTGTGAGTTATCTCTTAATGAATTCAGTATTTATATGTTTTCAGTGATATCTTAGGGTTCCTAATCCCTCTTACTTTCTGCAATTTTGTGTATTCTTGTGGATGATTTGATGTGAATGCTTTTTTGGGTATATTACAACCCCTTAACAGTCTTGTCTCATTCCTATACCTAGTTGCAGAGGTGAATGTTTGTTTGCAGGTCATAGATTGTTGTCTAATCCTGAGAGTGTTGTTGCTTGTGAAAGAATCTCTCTCTTTCCCTGAATAACCTCTTTTATTTGCAGACCCTTCTATGAAATACTTATACAAGCCTATTCAGTGAGTTGTGATCTCCTAGACTTAAGTTTATTCATTGAATCCATCTTTTATGCTACAATTCATACCCCTAATTTCAGTGTATCACCTAGTAGATAGTTTGCTTTCAGTCATTTCTCTTTCCAAGCATTCCTTCTATCCCTTTCCCTCAAAAGATTTACTTTTCATGTTTAGAAGCAAATTAAGGTGATTATCCAAGAGGAACCAGCCTAGAACCTGGAGGTCTCATCTCAATTAGCATAGGTCCCACAACCTGGAGATGATTCCCATGTTATACTAGGTTACCAAGACTATGAGAGCTTGAAACAAGGTTGCAAACTTAGTGTATAACAATTCTGGCATGCCCGGTGGGACCAAAGTTCAGATTCATGTTCAAGGTATGCTATCTCTGATATGCTAATAGCATGCTACAGACCTAGAAGAGGTCATTTTGCTGCATATTTGGTCACTCTGGAAAGTCTACTAGTTTCGCAAACCAGGTGCTGGTATGTTTCAAATCTTCCATATTTAGATTCCAGCTAATTGCATGAGTAGACATGTCAAGTTATTATGGACGGTCAGGCTACCCACCATCCTATTATGAGAGTAATGCTTAATGGGCTAGTTATCAGCCTTATCAAAGCCACCCAAAGCCTCCTTTTATCCAAAGCTTCCATACTATACAAGGCTATCATTATATCCAGCATTTCCTAAATGATTTTGCCCTTGTGCAAGATTATGAGAGGGCCCTCCGACAAGATGGATCATGGGCACAAAGGGCACAACAAAAAATGAAAATCCAGTTACCCCATCCCACTTACCACCCACCCGCCCCTTCTCAGCCTAATTGGCAGCAAATTCAGAGCCCAAACTCAATGAAAGAGCAAGATAAGACAAAGAACCTATTGCTTAATTTGATTAAGCAAGTGTTTGAGATCAGAGAGCAACAGGAGATGGAAGCTCAAAGCTATGAGCAGGAGATAGTTCCCCACCAAGTGGTAGAGGTTCTTGTTGATGAGCAACAAGTAAGACAATTTCAAGAAGAGATCAGACGCCGAGCTGAAATTGAGACAGTAAGGTTGAGATCACAAATTGCTCAACAAGAGGCTCCTAGACCTAAAATCCCAAGCTGGAGGGCCCAATGGATAGGTATGCTTTCTATGTTTCCCTCTGAGCCCCCTCAATTTCATATCCCAAGTTTTAAGGCAAAAAATTCCTTCCAAGAGCCTATACTTGAGATTCAGTCTACCACTCTGCAAGAGTAGCCTGTTCAAGAAATTTTTTTTATCTCAAGAGACCCCTTTGGTCTCTCAAGATGATGAAGTGTTGTGGATACCCCAATGGACTCTACCCCCTAGCTGTCAGATGCCAAGTCTTTTCAAGGATGCTAGTCTAGTGTCTGAGAAAGGACTTGTGGTAAATGAACTTTCATGTGAAGAGGAGGAGAGAAAAGCTGAGGTATCAATGTAGAGTGATAACTATGATGACTTGGAGCAGCAAGGTGAGGAGGTGGAGGTTGATGCCCATCCTGAACTCTTGGTTGATTTGTTTGATGAGCTTCCCCTCTTTGTTGATGATGAAGAAGAGACCATGCCATTACCTATGGCTGAAGATCAATCAAAACAAAAGGTCCATCATCAACAGGAGGTTGATTTAGAGGAGGATGTGCTTTTATTAGATGAGCTGCCTAGTTTTGTCGAGCAGGATGGTAAAGTTATGGAGGAGCTTTTCAAAGAAAAGAACATAGACAAAAGCCTTGAAGAGTATGATTTTTCCAATATCATAGAGGTCTTTTGTAACAAATTGAATGATGAATCCCTATTCCTTGGAGTGGAGGTTCAAAGTTATGTGCCTATAGAAGGACGCCTAGTTTTGGATTGCTCTCTTTCTGAGAGGCTGCTGCATGAACAAGGGTTGGAGCTAGTTCTAGATCTTCAGGATATTGACAACTTTGATCAGCTCTTGGCTTGTTTAAAAGTTGAGGAGGATGACATTCCCCTATCCACAGATTAGGAGTTGACCTGGCTATCCATGATGGAGGGAAACCATCAAGATAAAGAAGAGGTTATCAAGGAAAGTTCTACCTTCAAACTTTCAAGAGGCTGCCCCATCAGATACTTGGCCCAGAAGGAGTTTACTGAGACCTCCCCACATGATCAATCAGAGGAAGGTAAACTTGATCTTATTTTTGCAGAGGCAGTTCATGACTATTTGATAAATTTTTATGTGCCTCATATCTTTGTAGCTATCCTCATGTGCCCAATGAAAAATATCCTAATAAGGAAAGGTAGTTATTTTTCACAACTAGTGAATGGTTTTGTTTGACCAATTTTCTGCACTGGTTAGTTTAGGTTAGGTTAGTTTTTCCCACTTTCTTCCAGCTTCCTAGCCTAGTTTTCCTGCTTTCCAAGAAGTGCTCGAGCACAGTTTTTGTCCCTCTAGTTCCAAGTTCCCCTCTATCAAGAGAGTTTTTATGCTCAAATGATGACTCCATGCCCAATGGATATGTCAAGGCCACTGGTTTTCCATGTCTAGCAGGCTGACATCCAGCAGAAATTGCCAAAATGTTACGCTAATTTTCATATGCATGCAAATTTGGCTAAAATCTATTCCAAGGTCTTTGTTTTACCCCTGCCAAGCATCCCTGAAAATTTCATGGTTTTATATCTAGTTTCCTAGCCTCTGCAATTTGTTTTATCCCCTGGTCTGTAGTTGAAAAATTCAAACAAAATAGCCATTGTAGGAATAAAACCCTACAAACCCTAAGCCTTGTTATAATTCATTGTTTCTTTATCGGCCACTCAAGTTCCCAAATTCTCCATGTGCGCTTTTCATTCATTGGTTGGTCGCTAGTTCTCCAAGTTAGTCGGCGGTTACCTTTTCCTTTCGGTGATTCAACGAATGCCTTGTTCGCATAATACCCCAGTGTTTCACGGTTAAGTCCTCAACGGTTAGCGATTTAGTGGGTGGTCTTTTCTTCCTTTAGTCACGTAGTCGCTTAAATGTTTGGCGGTCTTGGCTTGTGGGGTCCCAATTAGAGAAGATCAATGGCTGTCGTGAATTCACATTGGGTCTGTTAGAGGCTTGGGATCTTGCGATAGCCGTCAATCTTCCCTTTTGATGCAGCACTTCATACCTTGTGTGGGTCCACTGCCACGTTGTCCTACATGGAGGCTTCCTATTAGTCAAGAGGTGGTGACTTGTCTAATTTTCAGAGCGGGCCTGAAAAACTATGTCCCTTTTAGATCAACGACTGGCATATAATCTCATGGAGTTTCTCTGACACATGAGATTATGTGCCGATTGTCGATCTTGCTTTATTGTTGAGGCTCTAATGATGGGTCCTTTCTTGTTGATGTGCTCACATTTGATTGGTCCATGTAGTGGTGACTGGTGTTGCAGTGGGTCCATTTGTCAGAGGGTCCTGGTTAAAGAAGGATCTAACGGCTAGCGCATGATCGGAAGGAATATTTGAAGGCTATGAGATCATGCGCCTATCGTTAGATCATAATCTCAGTCGCAGTGGGTCTGATGTTAGAATTTGCCGAGGTGTCTGCTGATGGAGCGGCTAGAACGAGTGAGGGTTTGACATGTGGCAAAATGGGCCCAGGGTTAATGAAGTATTATGTGAATCAGTGATTAAAGAGCTTTTCATGTTCACTTGATTTAACCAAGGTAAGTTAAAAGATTAAGCTATTCAACAGTTGCAGTGTTTGCGTAGTCACTTAACCAGACAGGGGTTAGGATAAGTTCTTTGCGACTTGAGAAAGGCCTTCAGTCACATAGTCACCAAATAACTAAAGGAAGGAAAGGTCAAGATGGGTCTGAGCTGATAGATATGCCAACGTGCTAAAGTTTCATTGGCTACAACATGTCGAGGGGGATTTTGACTTTTCAAGGAGGTTTGTGATTTTTGTCAAAAAGATCTGGGTCATTCATCCACTGGGAAATGTTAGACATCGACGGACACATTTTAAAATGACCGGCTAGCCGTTATAATTTAAATTCAAATATCTTTGCAGAGGGTTTTCTGCCAACAATTGATTCAAACAAGCTGCGGCCGGTGGGGTAGCTAAGAATTTATGTCTTCTTGACATTTGCAGTTGAGAAGGATGATGAAGAAGTCTGGGTGGCCATCATGGGTTGTTTCTTGTCCCTAAGGTACCATTTTAGCATTGATGGCGAGACTTTGTGTAGGAAAGTTGATGATCAAGGTTGCTTGTCTGCAGGTTGATTTCAGTACAGGAATGGGCACGCAAGAACAAATATCTGATCGGCCATGATATTGCAGAGATGCATTTATGATCAGATTTGATTGAGTTAGGGTTAGTTATTATTCTGATAAAAATCTTTGTAACCCTAGTTAGGTTTTAACTCCTGTCTACGTGCAAAAAGAGATGTATATAATGTTTTTTGGAGCTTTTGAAGCTCAGAGTTCACATTTTGCAAAGAAGAAAGTCTCTTTCTTGGAAGGCTATCTATGGCATTTTTCTACCCTCTAGTTTTCTACATTCTATAATCTCCCATTGATGATTCAGATATTGAAGATATTTTGTGACATTTCTCATGTCCCTATTCTTTCTTGTGTAAGTTACCTCTTAATGAATTCATTATTTATATGTTTTCAATGATATCTTAGGGTTCCTGATCCCTCTTACTTTCTGCAATTTTGTGTATTCTTGTGGATGATTTGATGTGAATGCTTTTTTGGGTATATTACAACCCCTTAACAGTCTTGTCTCATTCCTATACCTAGTTACAGAGGTGAATGTTTATTTGCAGGTCATAGATTGTTGTCTAATCTTGAGAGTGTTGTTGCTTGTGAAAGAATCTCTCTCTTTCCTTGAATACCCTCTTTTATTTGCAGACCCTTCTATGAAATACTTATACAAGCCTATTCAGTGAGTTGTGATCTCCTAGACTTAAGTTTATTCATTGAATCCATCTTTTATGCTGCAATTAATACCCCTAATTTTGATGTATCACCTAGTAGGTAGTTTGCTTTCAGTCATTTCCCTTTCCAAGCATTCCTTTATCCCTTTCCCTCAAAAGATTTACTTTTCATGTCTAGAAAAAAATTAAGGTGATTATCCAAGAGGAACCAGCCTAGAACCTGGAGGTCTCATCTTAGTTAGCATAGGTCCCACAACCTGGAGATGATTCCCATGTTATACTAGGTTATCAAGACTACGAGAGCTTGAAACAAGGGTGCAAACTTAGTGTATAACAGTAACTATGATGGATTAAAAACAACGACGGTGGTCCGTCACAAACATCTGACATCCATCCGTCACAATAATAGCATCATTATCAAAAAACAACCATAAACGATGGATATGTGTTGTAATTGTCTAATGAATGTCCATTGCATGTATAGCATAGTCATCGTTACAAACCACAAATGACAAATATGCCTCATAACCTTCCAATGGATATCTGTTGCATTAAAATAATTTTTGTCAGTGATCTTACAAATGACGGCTACCCGTCAGACTATTTTGACAGGTCATCATCGTTTATTATTTTTTGCAACGTATAGGCATCTTAATTGCGATGGTTACAAATAGGTCTGAGGATAGGTTCACTATGTTGGCACCCTCATTTTACGATGATCATGGTTGTCGTAATTACGATGCCTAACAAAACTGTCAATCTTTACAACTACAAAATTGTGACATCGGGTGGTGTCAGTTAATCGATAGTTTAATATCTAAATTCAGACATTTAGCCATCAGAAAGAGGTCTCAAATGTACTAGTGAGTCAACTTTCCAACAATCTCCCCCTTTGTCATTGATGGCAACAAAGGAATATGGCCAAGTTGCTAACTGTCCCTTAACACAAAAAACTTTTGTCTTCTATACAGTTTTATACATAATCTTATATCTCCCTATACATATTATACTCCATATTCTATACACAACTCCCCCTTTGACATTAATGAAAAAGGTGTACCAAAAAATTGTATCTGCACATACTTACTTAGGGAAAACATCTGGATATGCTATCTTGAGATTTTGGATCTCCTTCTCCAAAAAGTTATCAAAGAGTTAACTATCTGGAGATGGGCGCATAAAGCATATTGAAGCTTCTCCATCTTCTTCAAATTTGTGCTCGAACCTTGATCATAGGTTATCATGGTCGCATCAATCTCCTTTATGTTCTAATTGAGAATGTCTAGTGAAGGCGCAAGAGCATTCCTCAACTGAGTCTGTCTAGACCTTATTTTTGCCATTTCTTTTTCTGCCTTCTCAATTTTGTCCAACTGACCTTGGTAGAAATTATTGCACATGTTCACATTAGTGGATGTGTCTTTTACTGAACTCTTCACCTATTCAATCATAGCTTCTGCATCTTGTATTGTCTTAAGATGGGCATCAGTAAGCTTATCCTGATCCATGCAATCTACAATGAATTTCCTTCCTTGATCAGCAAATTCTTTTAAAGATGCTTGTCTTGTCTTGAGTGAATTTAGATCTAGTGCAAAGTTGCTCATCAACTCATTCAATCTCTTTTCCAGATACTTCTCTTCTACAACTTTGGATGTAGATTCTTCAAGGCTAGAAAAATTACTTTTGAACTGTGAGATGACTGTACTCACATCATCAACCGAGTGTACTTTTAGCACTTTCTTATCCTCTGGCAGTAGATTGTTCAAAATGTTTACTGATTCTACTAGGAGGGGATTTCTCATTACTTGTTTTTCTTTTGCCTTTTCCATAGTCAGGACATTGAACTTAATCAGGTCTTCTTCTTTCCAAGATTCCAAGCTGCTTGTGTCAGGTGTCAAACTTGACAACAATGTCGAGGAGGGAGTGATGGGAGTGCTATCCATCACTTCTAGTTTTACCTTGGATAGATCAATAGAAGTTTCATCTTTCTCTTGTTCTTTATCTTCTTCTTTCTTTTCTTCCTCTTCCATTTTCTCTTCTTCTTTCTCATATGTTATATTTTCAATTAATACCTCTTCTTGATGAGTGGGAGGTGTGCTACTACATAAGATCTCAACTTCTTGTGTGCTCACAAAAGCTTCCTCAAACTTGTCCAATTCTGTGTCAGTGGCCTCCATTGCTATCTCCACATTATCAATGATAATGGTGTTGTCCTTGAGTGATTCCGATATGGGTACAGACTTATCCAACTTAGTTTGTACTTCTATTGCAGGTGCTAAATCCTGAGGACCTATAGACTGTACCTTGATAGTCTCTATTGCAATGTCTTGCTTACTAGGTACTTGAGAGATGGGCACAGACATAGGTTTCATGCGATGTTCTAAGAATAACTTTCCAAAGGCCTTTTATATTTCCTTAGAGATCAGCTCATAGTCTTTGTTGATGAGGTGTAGTGTTCTCATTTTTTACCTTAAATGCGGCTTCACCAAATTCAACAATAGTGACTTTTATTCAACAGAACATACTGGAAGAGTGGAATCAAGAATTTGTTCCCTTATTCTAAAGTCTTCTTCAGTGGCTTGTCTCTTCAAGGAATCCATTATCTCTCAAACTTTATCTGGAATTGATGTTTTCAATTCAAGTACTATTTTCTTGAACTTTATCATATGTTTGACAATCATATCATGTATTTCTGATTTGTCAATCTCACTGTAAGTTTCATAAAACTTCCCTACTTGATCAATTTTGCCCTCATCAACAATTCTTGTGCTCAATACTTTAAGACTAGGTCTAAATCTTGCCTTAGGAGGTGCTTGAATGTTTTTCTTGCTCCTTGTAGCTCGCGAGGATGGATGACTAGTGTTGGTTTCTTTCTTCCTTTTGATTATTGGCTTATACTCCAGAGGAGCATTAGAATCACTGGTTTCTTTGGGCACAGAAGGAGTGTCATCAGTTATATCCTTCTGACTGTCATCTTTTTCAATTTTTATCTTCTTCATCTTAGGATCTTCTTGTCCTTCTTCTACTGCTGTGCTTTTCAATTCTAAGGCAATCTTTTCATCCCTTGCCTTGTCAAGGTCTGCTTGAGACACACCATGTATTCTCAAGATCTTTGATGTGACTTTAGCAACCTTTCTTTTTGTTGCTGCGTTGTTTAGTTTTGCATCTACTTCTCTGGTTTTCTCCTCATATGTTCCCCACCTAGGTTCATTAGGATCTTTGGGGGTTGATAGAAGTGCCCATGCATAAGCTTCAAGGACTTGTTCCTCTACTTCATAACCAAGTGGATGAATCCACTTAGTTCTAGGCTCAACAACTTCCATACAAGTAGATCAGTTTCAACCATAAAGCATATTGTATCCTTATACTTTTCCAAAATGTTCTCTGGAATTTTGTATCTCATCTGCATCTTAACCCTAAAGGTCTTCAATTCCAATGTTACATAGTCTCTAAATGTACTTTCAGTGGATTCTTTGTTGGATATCTGAGGCATGGTTGGAATGGACTTGTCCAAATACATATCGGATACTTTTCCAACTATATAAAGGTACATATAGATGATTAATGATCCAAACCTAAATACCTTTGTCTTGTCATGCTTGATAGCTTTGATATTATCTATCAACTGTGCACGCAAGATCTCACACAAGTTGAACTCTCCATCTTCCTTTACTAGTTTGATGGCTGCTAAAATAGTGCCCGCAGACACACTATTCACCCTGCTCATGTGATGGAACTTGTATCCCAGTATCATTGACATCAATTTGATGTCTTCTTGTTCAATAGGCTCGATATTCATACCATGCCTATCACTCCTAGACTTACAAGTCTGCTCAACTATTTTCCTGACATCCTTACCCACGTGAAGGACAACACCTATCCTAGACAGGCCTGTCATTTCATGAATCAAGTCACTAGTGATTCTAATTGGTACACCACCAATCCAAAACAAATCATCATGAATCCTGCTCAACAAGATCTTTATCCATTTTGTCTCATAGAATTCATATGACATAGCATACTCAATAATAGGGTGATCATTCCATTTAGCATATTCATCCCAAGAATGTCTTGTCAAGTTTTAGCATGGTATCCATGTGCGCCCTTAACCTATCCAATCCAACTGGTTCCTTCTTACAGTAAAAGTAAGCCCTAATGCCTTCCACATGCATGACACCCATAGGTGTGCGGGAGAAAGCTCCCTCTAAATCATCTAGGGTTGATTTAAATGGGTGCCTCTTGAAAACATATCTTTTCTTCTCAGCGACATCATAAACAATGGGAGTGGCCATGACTTACTTGTTAATCACTTTCCAATTAAACTCTGAGAAAATCTGACAGCTTTTGAATCGGCGCAACGAGCTAGGGTTTCTGCAACCAACCAAATGCACTGCAAACACTAATAGTTCAATCTCCAAGTCTTCACAACAACTTCCAAGTCTCTTTATGCTCTCTATCGCTCTAAATTTGAATGCAATGAGCAATCAAATAACTTTATGTGTACTTAAAAGTGAAAATTCCACCATTAATGCAAGTCGCGTAAACCAGGTTGTCACTTCAAAATTTGCAACTTGAGTTCTATTCACAATCAGCATGTGCGCTCTAGCACATAGGTACCTTTATAATCCAAAAGCTTAAGTCCAAAGGTGCATACTCTGAGGATGAGTACACCTGCCACGCAAGGGTCTAGAGCTAAATTAGCTCCCCCTATGACCCTGAGGGCCATTCATCCAGATGTAGAGGGTGCCTCCACTCTGGATGCATGCAATACATTCTCATCAGTCATGTCCTTATTTTTCTCTGACCAAATCATGCTCGCATCATCTGAGGATTTGAAAAAATTAACTTCTCCTACGGGATCCAAAACTGGTTCTTCAGCCTTTTTAGGGCTTCCTTGACCTTGCGTCCTTGATCTACAGAACCTTGAGATATGTCCAGCCTTGTTACAAGAGTGACAAATGACTGGAGGTCTTATATTCCTTGGCGCATTGACATGGGTCACCATTCTGCATTGTTTTGCTATGTGACCATTATAGTTACATATCTAGCATGTAACATTATGAGAACTTCTTACATTTGTTTGATTCTAATTTCTTTTATCTTGCTGAATCCTATTCTTCTTTCTAGTCTTGCAATTCATAGCTCTATGACCAAACTTGTTTTATGAGTAACAGTAACCATTAAAAGGTATTACCTCTATATAGTTCCTTGCAATGTTTCCATGCTTGTTACATGCAAAACAAGTGTGTTCTACTTGCTTGCACTCCTTCTTAGGTGGTCCACCATTATCTTTGGTTTGATCTTCAATCTTTTCAGCATCAGTAGAGTCCTTTTGTGAATCCTTTCTTGTTTGCATATTGTCAATCTGATTTTGTGCTTCATTGTATCCAATACAGCTAGTGTCTCCTTTGGGTCTTCTTGCATACAACTCAGATTCTACCAAATCAGAATTGGTGTGTAGCTTGTTAATATGATTCTTTGCTGCTTTCAATTCAGACTCCAAGCTTTCTTTGCTATTGCTTAGCTCCAAGATTTCCATGTTTGCTTGCCTTAGTTCTTCATTTAGTTGAAGGTTCTCTTTGATCTGTTCATCACAGACTTTTTGATTATTATTCATCTTATCATCAAACTCTTCAAGTTGTTCTTTTAAGGATTTATTTTCTTCATTCATCTTCTTGACCATTGTCCCTAGATCACTGGTAGAGCATTCTTTCAAATCTTTTCTTATCTTTTTGATGACTAATTGAGCATCATTGAGTTTATCCTTTAGTTCTTCAGATTCTCTTTCTAATTTGTCCAGGTCTTCAACAGCAGCTTTAAGATTTCTTTTCAGATGTTTCATTTTAGCTTTTTCCATGATCTCCTCAAGTGGTTAAACTTCTATGCTGAGGACCAGAGCTCTAATACCAATTGTTAGGAATGGGAACACTGAGAGGGGGGGGTGACTCAATGTTCACTGTATTTTAACTTTTCTCTTTAATCTTTATTATGAACTTAAATGCTTAAAAATTGAAATAAACATGAAACATGAAATCAACACATGACACCAATATGATTACGGGGAAACCTAAATAGGTAAAACCTCGGTGGTAATTGATACCCACTAATATTTTGCACTAGTGTTTTGTGATCCTTGTTAGAAGATCCTTTACTCTGTTAGGAGTAGCTTTACAATGCTTTAAGTACAATGGACCTTGTTAAGGGTTGGACCCTGTTAGGAGTCTTTTACAATCATCCTTGTTAGGGGAGAGGACGCACTATCCAAGAGATCACTACTCAAGTGGTAAAGGCTACAACCTTTTGATCTCAGATACACACTATATCTATAGGATGAACTATCATTATGACACTACTTGTCATATCAGTTCCTTTTATGCACTGATGCTTTGACCTCTAGAAAAGCTCTAATACATCTTCTAGTGTCTTCGAACACTTCTGCTCTACTTATTACTACTCTCTATCAACTTCCATACCAAATACAATGGGTGCACCTTATATTTATGCGCTCATACAAAATACATAATTAGGTCGGTCCTATAACTAATTACAAACAATGCTTCCAAATGAATTGGCTTAAGTGTGCTTACAATTATACATATAAACATGTCAGAAACCTAAAAACAATAGGCGCATAGCCTTTACAATATTACTTTACAATCACAAACCAAAATATTAACTTTCGGCTCCATGCTCTATTCTCTGCTGGCACACACTGGCTGTGCAACTTCAACTGATTGTAACTTTCTCGTCCTTGCACATCTGATCATGCACTCATAGACTAGGCATGAATATAGTCTAACCAACTTAACTTCTAGGGCGCATACCATAATTCATCTGTACACACGTGCGCTGATGCTCTGAGCTACAGGAACTCTATACACTGTCCAGTCTTCAACACTTAACCGAATTCTAATCTTTACATCAAGTGTGCTAACTCCAAACTGCTATATGACTTTGTTTCCATAATGACAACACTATATCTAGTCATATACCTTAGTATAGTCAACTTGCCAACAATAAATTTTTCTATTTTTGGATAACATTAGCATAGTAAACTTTAATTTTTTTACCAGTGTCTTCACAGACATATGTCTACCATTTTTTAAATAAATTTTGATCTACCTGACCAAATTCAAATCAAATTACATATTACTGTTCTACACTAGATTTTATACACTTGAAAAAAAAATTGCTATTTGGATTATTTTGATGCAAGTTATGCCCAGTGCATGAACAGGTACTAGATTTTTAGGATGTTGTCAATTTAAAATATCATTAAAAAAAATACTCAACAAAAAATTACAAAAAAATACACAACTTCTATATCTCAATCTTACTTATCATCCTCCCAAAAGGTTTTTCAAAATAGTAAATCTAACTATATATAGTTTGTGAAGCGCACAGAAACTGCTATGTTATGTTTTTCTGATAAAATTAGGAATAGTTTTTTGTGCACGTGAAAGGTTTGAACCTCTTAATCTTATCCATTTTTTAAAAACTTTAGTAGTTTAGAAACTAGATTTAGAGTACTCCAATTATTATTCTCTAGACAACTCATAGGTTTGAGTGCATGACCTTCAAATCTCTCTGTGAAGTTCAAGTTTCCCTGAAAAAAAAAAGAAAAGAAAAAAATGTGGCCACTTATACCCCCTTTTTGTTCACCATCTTTGTGCATTTACCCATGTAGTAAGATATTATTGTGACTAAAAATCAAGTTATAGTTTAGCTTAAGATTAGAAAAATGACCAATAGCATTAAGAATCAGTCGGCTCTAGCAAATAAAGATTCTTCTGGTATTTAATATCTCTTTCTAACATTGATATCAGCAATATAGGGAATGAAAATATCAAATGAATATTTACCAATATGAAGGTAATGGAAAAAATATTGGTTCTCCATATGTGTACTAGTAATATTCTAATCAAATTTAATATTAATGTATACATAGGCTAATATTTATACAAATCCATATTTATACTTGTAGATATTTATTTTATATCTTCCTTTTCTTTTTCACCTAGTAAATTTAATATAGAATATTACTCTTAGCTCATACACAAATTTACACTTCAATTCTTATAATATATTTTTTCACAGAATTTTGCATTCTCAGTATTAAAGGTAAAATGTTAATAGCAGTTTCTTAGGTAGTTAAAATCTTTTCTAAAAAAGATACTAGATATAGGCATATAATGTATCTTGTAGATATAGTTTTTTGCAGGACCAAATATAGGAATACCTTTGATTAGGGTATTTCGAGGAAAGAAAGATGCACTGAACTTCCCAAACAGAGAATATCTGAGAAATTATTCGTAATGGTGCACTACTCTGAGATATCCATTGTAGTAGTGAGAAACTGAAATTGTATAATTTCATTAACGCTAAGGAACATCCTTAGTAAAATATGAGCATTAAGAATTTGTAAATGGGGAATGCCTCCATATTCATATGTAATTGTTGTTATTTGTTATGTTTGGACATTAGTCCCGAGCTAGACTAGAGGTTTTCTTCTCTGTTCTTTCCTACTGGTGCCTGCAATGAATGGAGACTATGTTTTTTTTTAATTTTTATAAATATAAATTAATCCATGGCTTAGGCCTTTTACTGATATATGTGTGTGTGTGAAAAATAGTATTATATTAAAATATAATTTATTATTTTATACTTAAATATTATAATTTTATTAATAAGAAACTCAACAAATTTAAATATTGAATATTTCTAAAATTAATGTTGATGATTAGTAATAGATTTAATAGAAGTTAATGACCCCTTGGTCTATTGGTGAAGTCGTTTGGTTCTGAATGAACCCACCAAGGATCAAGTTTGGTTCTTAGCTAAAGAGGTTCTTTGAACCTCCAACAAAATAAATTTAATAGAAAATAAATGAATTGCAAAATAAAATTACAAATTATGTATTTAACTTCATAAATTATACTTAATATTTATCTTTTAATAAAATTTTCAAATGAAAGTAAAATAATTACTTATTATTATTTTTTAAAACTCTATATAATTTAGAATCGGTTAAATGTCAGTGAATGTATTTCAATAGTTGTAATGGCACTTGTTGATTTAATGTCTAATATTTATAGTTTTAATGGTACTTGTTGATTTAATAATCAATATTTTATCATTGTTAGTGTTCATGATGACTACCCATAATTGAATGAAATATATTAAAACAAGACTTAATGTACAAGCTCAATCTCTCTCTTTGGTATTTTTGGACTCCTTGACAAAAGTATGTTGATGTGGCTTCATATTTTAAGGATATGGCCATGAAACCTTAGAAGTATGGGACTTGTCAAGTAAACTATTAGAAGTAATTTGAAATTTCCACATAGAATTTTGAGAAGTGGCACTCAATTGTTCCCTCTCAAATGATCATACACAAGAGAACTACATAGGAGTGGAAATAAAATGGAAAGCAAAAATGTTAATCACTTAGATAAAACTAGTTGACATCAACATAGATGTGAAACACGAAGATGGGTGATACCTAAAAAAAAATGGGCAGAAAGAAAATGTTGCTATTGCACTCAAGAAGTAGCTGAAACAGAATGACATTACATAATGGAATGTCCGGCATACAATGATATTTGAATCAATTACATTCATGATACCTAAAAAAGAGTGAGGAGAAAGATAATGTTGATATTGTACTCAAAAGTGATGAAGATAAAAATGCATTACATCATGAAGTGTGCACTCAAAAGTGATGGAGATCAAATGCATTACATCATAGAATGTTCTATGTACAATGATATTCAAAAATTAACATTGAGACATTAAATAATATGTTTGAAGAGGAAAATATAATAAGCATTGCAGATTTCTTTATTAAAATACACAGTAAAAATGCTTAATCGACAGATATTTTAGACTTTTCTATTTAAAATATTAGATGTTTATATTCTATTTACTGACCATCTATAGATCCCATGGACTCTTTGGCCTCCCAGATGTTAATAAGTACTCATTCATTCATTCTCCCCTAATTTATATATGGCTGGAGCTGCGTAAACATCTTTCTTAAAAATGAAAAACTTAAGGTATTCATAGAGGAAAACTGTTGAAAATTGTTGAATACGACCACAATTTATCAGTAGCCAAGGGTTCTTCTATAATTGAATTGAAAAGTCCGAGGAGGATTCTTATATTCTTTTTACCCATGCCTGCCATAATTACAGCATCAATTCTCCACTTCTATCATCGTACCCGAACGCGTGAAGCTTTTCATTTTTGGCTAGTGAGCCCATTTGGCATCCTTCAAACTCAGATTGGTTGCTTTTATAAACTTCAGCCATTCCTACTGAGAAATTCCCAAACGTTATACGGGGTATTCTTTACTCAAAAGAATCTCTCTGATGGAGGGAAAATATCATTCGTACCCATCTGCTATGATTCTTGTTCGACTGTCAATGTATTGGGAAACCCTTGTTTTATATTTCACTCCAGGCATTTGCATTCTATAATGGCGCAACTTCCATATTGCAGAACCATCTTTGAAGAATTAAAAAGGCAGATTGTAGCGGTGCTGGCTCAGGTAAGTTTGCTTTCTCTTGGGTGTGTTTAAATGTTCAGTCGATTTGGTGAATTTAGCTCAAAGGGTACTGGTTTTGGGTTGTGCTTTAATGTATTGTAATGACGTTATAGCGAAGAGCTGGAGCAGTGTGAAGTTCTGTTAATGCATTTGCAGATTTATTTTTGAAAAAAATATTCTGCCCACAACAGAATGTATGCAATTGTATGGGTGTGAGGTTGCTTATGGTTTAGGGTTGCATGTTGGTATGTCTGCTTTGAGTGATAATATTAGGGTTTGGTGAAACAGGGCAATAGTCTTGACTTAAAGTTTGTGGGTGATGAAAATGTAGCTGCGCACTGGTGTATTCTAAGAGTTGGATAGTCATTTCTACTTCTTATGAGAAGATATAAAAATTGTTATAATAATTTGAAATTAAATTTTATATATATTAAGAGTTTGAATTAGGGGCTTAAAATTTGAAAGCTCAATAACAGGTGTAGAATATAGAAAAAGACTTATCCATTGTATAAAATAAAAACAGAGTATTCAACAAATTTGATGCCTCAACAAAAGTTTTGGATCATAAAACACAATTTGCATCATACATTCTTTATGTTTTGACTTTTAATATTTATTTTCTAATTTTATTTCAGAATAAATTGTCTTCAGATTATTTTTTAAAATATTTAAAACATCAGAACCTACTCTTGTTTTATCTTATTTATGTTTTTTAGGGTTTCTGTATTGAGTTTATGCAAAAGTATCATTATCTTATGTTTTGGATTATAGATGTATTAATGGCAGAGTATTCTTCGAGTTGCAAAAACTGACCGAGTTTTCTGGCTTGGCAACCAAAATAATTTCATTTCTCATTTCTTCATTTGTATTTTGCTAAGAGGGGAAAAAAAGTCTTCCAAACACTTTTATTCCACACACTTTCAAACTGATTTCTATCGATTTGAAGTGGATTTGAGGCTGATTTGAAGCAGATTTAAGGTGATTTTTGAAGAGGATGACATCAATGATTTGGAGAGGCGGGCTATGGAGGAGGGGGGTGGATTTGATTTCACACTCGATGATATTAAGTTGATGAGTAGTCATTGCTAGTGCCAGGAGAAGCTAGAGGCAAAGCTACATCTAGGATGGAGGACAAGCCACAAAATGAGTCAAACATATCGAACGAGGAGGCACAGTCATGCCTAGTGTAGACTTCTAGGACTAGACCCTCTAGTTCTACCTCTCCCTTAATTTTTACTAGAGTTGGGAAGAGGAAGATGTAATTAGTATTTACTATTTTGTTTCCAGCCATCAGCATTCCTCACGAAAATGCGATTTTGTACCCACTTTGTGTTTAACTTTAAATATATTTAGATTAAGCTTGTTTCTTTTGTGTTCTCATTTATTGACTCATTGGATGCATCTTCTCATTAAATTTTGTAAAAAAAATGCATTTCTAATTAAATTTAATCAATTTTTAAGTTCCCCAGTTTTTTGCTGAGTTTTTCCCGAATATTTTTTTAATGGCCAGTTTTTGTCTTTGGCAAGTTTTCCAACCATAGTTTGGATATTCTTAAGATGGTGCTAATATTAGTTCTTCAAGTTATTTATTTGTATGGTGTAGGGGAAAGAATCTATTAAACATCCCAAGTTCACAACTCACAAAATCATGTGGTATTTTTCAGTTACTTCCAAATTTTTACACCAGCTTACTTACCATGGTATTGTTTATAGTTAAAGATTTTAGATCTACATTGTCAAATATGATTCCATATCAGTATATTTTTTATTGAAGTATCCAAAAAATCTCAATCAAAGATAAATGATCCATTAAACCGTATCTCTATAATATTGATAGGTTTTACATAATTTATTACTTTTTTAATCTAAATCAGATATTCTCTATTTATATTACTCATATTAAAATTTATAAACTGAAGTACATTAAATTTTTTATTTTTATTATTCACGGGCATGGTTAGTTTGAAATTCTAGGCCTAGCTGCTGAACGAGGCAACAATACCAAGAAATAGGAGAAGTCAACAAAATCACAAACCAAGGCTATCAGGAACCTCTATGCTTTTTGTTAGGATTAACAAGGTAGAAATAACAATTACATGCACATATAACCAATATCAAAAAACAATAAACCACACAAAAGAGAACACAAGACACAGATTTAACGTGGTTCACCTAATCCCTGGGCTACGTCCACCAACAGGGAGTCCAATATTTTATTATCCATTGATTACAACCTGATTACAATCTATAATCCCTTACAGCTCAATTCTGCCGCAAGTACCAAAATCATACATTATGAAATCCCTAACCCTAAGCCATATTATACAATATTTTTGCCACTTTAGAGTTAGAATGAGTTACAACATGTCAGCCCAAAAATTACCGAAAATATGTCAGCCTCAAAAGTGTATAGTACTTTCCTGGATAGTACTTTCCTGATCAGTCACCACAAGCTAACACTTTTCAGTGCTCAAACTGCTTACTACTCTACAACGATGGAACAACCTGAATATTGTAGAATACTGACCTAGCTGGAGAAACTACTGAGCCAGATAGAAGGATTACATCTTTTAACCCAACTGGAGGAACTACAAAAGCGGGTAGAAGCATTAGAACTTTCCTGGGTAATTAGTTTTCTCTTAGGTATATTGTAATATAATCTGAAATGTTGAGAAATATCACATCCAATTCAAAAATAACATTATAAACTATTTACATAATTCATACTGTAAAAATTCAAAACCCTTTGTTCTTAAGATTTTCAGAGTTTACTGGGTGTTTAGAAAAGATCTCAAATCTAAAAATCTATGTTAAATGGGTGATTTTGAGAAAATACAAGAATAAGGAATGAGGTTAAGTTGCTAACTTTATTCTGGCAAAGGCCACCTGTGTCGGAGAGGAAGCTAATACATTATTCTAGCTTGCATAGGATTCTGTTAGTTGGAGAAGGCAACTTCTCATTTTTTTCAGCTTTGGCTACTGCATTTGAATTTGCACAAAACATCATAGCCATGTCACTTGATAGCAGACGTCTAAGAAGGGAAAAATTAATAAAAATTATGCTATGTTCTCATCTTTTGACACTTACATTTTACAAGATTTTTCACTGTGTTTTTTAATTTTTCCAAAGCAGAGGAGGTCTTAAGAGTGTATGACATGACTAGGCTTTCAATTTCAAACTTACAAAGGCGTGGAGCATTGTTACTCTATGAGGTCAATGCAACCAAAATGGATCAAACTAGAAATTTAGGAGAGAGAAAGTTTGACAGAATTGTTTTCAATTTCCCACATGTAGGCCATTTTTGCCAGGGGGAATGCCATAAGGAATCTATTAAGAAGAACAAAGAGTTGGTAAGTATGTTTTTCAAAAGTTCTACTAAGTTGTTGAGCTTTATGGGCGAAATCCATGTTACCCACAAGGAGGGGCACCCTTACAGTAAATGGAATTTAGGAGGAGAAGCAGAAAAATGTGGGCTCTTTTTGAAGGAGTCTGTTGATTTCAGTAAAATAGATTATCCTGGTTACATGAATAAAAGAGGAAGTGGAGCCAAGGCTAATCGAAGCTTTCATCTCAGAGAGTGTAAAACCTACATGTTCTCGGCTCTTCAATGCCATACAGCCCTTTCATCTTTGTCACGATGAAATGGCCTGGACTCACTGGTACAAGTTTTTGTTAACATTTCATTGGATTATCATGAAACCACTGACAATTTCTAATCTTCATTCATACAAGAACTAATACAATATTGTTTTATCATTTCATTGGTTTATTATTATTATTATTATGAAATATGGTGTTCCTTTGGGTTACAGTCATTGTAATGTTTTGTCATGTTAGGCCAGCAATTTCATCATGTTTTGAGATTGTTGTGTTAGGATTCTTATTTTATTTTTTGTGTAAGGATCGAAATTCACAACTTATTTAATTCTTAGTGAAATCTTTTTAATATTTTGTGAAGAGTTGAATGCATAGAAGATGTGAATTCAAGCTATTTATGCATGTCTATTGTTTCAATATGATATGTTATGCTTTTAAGAGTGTGTAGTGATTTCAAAGTAGTAAATATACAAGTAAAACATATAAGTAAATATATTCGGATTAAAACATACAAGTATATATATATATATATATATATATATATATATATATATATATATATATATATGTATGTATGTATATATATATATATATATATATATGTATGTATGTATGTATGTATGTATGTATGTATGTATGTATGTATGTATGTATGTATATACATATATATATATGTATGTATATACATACATATATAGATATATGTATGTATATACATACATATATAGATATATGTATGTATATACATACATATATAGATATATGTATGTATATACATACATATATAAATATATGTATGTATATACATATATATATAGATATATGTATGTATATATATATATATATATATATATATATATATATATATGTATATACATATACATATATATATATGTATATACATATATATATGTATATACATATATATATGTATATACATATATATATATATATATATATATATATATATATATATATCTATATATATATATATATATATATGTATATGTATATGTATATGTATATGTATATGTATATGTATACTGTGTGTGTGTGTGTGTGTGTGTGTGTGTGTGTGTGTGTGTGTGTATATGTATATATATATATGTATGTTATATATGTATGTATGTATGTATGTATATATATATATATATATATATATATATATATATATATATATATATATATATATATATATATATATAATTCTACATTTGATAACATATATATTGATACTTAATTGAACTTGTTATGTACTAAATGATCCAATTTACTATCGGGTGACTGGATACTTATCCATGATGTGTAACAAATAAAAATTGATATTGTTAATGATTGGTATCACGGATAGTTGACATGAACAATGATTAATGATTATCAACATCACCGATAGTTAAGCAGGAAAATGATTAAAGGTATGTCTACATAGGGAGATGACCATACATGGCATAAGCCACGTACAATCATGTCTCTACGTAGACATAACCTTTCAATATATTACTTACATATATATCATTGTATGCTTGCTGTGAGAAATCATCAATAACAATGTATATGATTTCAATAATCTCTACAATTATAATATTTGATGATTTATGTAAATGTTATAGTAAATATCAGTCTGATTTCTCTATATTAAGATTTGAATTCCTTAACATGGTATTAGAGCCTAACCAATAGAGATTAAATAAAGATAATAGAATTTTATCAGAATATCAGACATATATTTAAATTGAAGGAAGGACAATCATGGTGAATGGTGTTAGAGTGGAAGATAGACTCTAAGGCGCCTCCAACTTCGTCTCATGGAAAATACGTATAATTGCAATCCTTCAAGAACTTGAATTGGATTCATATATAGAAGAAGAAAAAAGTATGTCTGAAGATGAACCAGAGAAAACAACATGGAAAAGACGCAATAACAAGGATAAGAAAATAATCATTGATTATGTTAAAGATCACATTCTTTCAACCATAGCTAGATTATCAATAGCATATGAAGTATTCAAACCCATTCAAACTACATATGAGATCAACAATGCAAGCATACTGCTAACCTTAAAACAACAACTGATGAACATCAAAATGAATAAAGGAGAAATAATTACATCATAGTTTTTGAGAATTTTTGAATTGAGAGATCAACTGTATACTATTGGAAATAATGTAGATGATCTAGAACTATCCCTAATTTCCCTAAGAGGGTTACCAATCTCTTGGGAATATTTTATCCAATACATTAGCGGTTCGACCCGTCACTACCTAAATTCGATCAACTAAGGAACGATTACACTCAAGAAGAATCTTGACTAATCTCAAGAGGGATAGGTCCGAATAAAGAGGGAAATATTCAAGCACTTCATGCTACAACAAACAACAAAAGGAAAATTAATTTTAAACAAAAGAGAGGAAATAATAATTGACATCACAAAACAGAGATCTCTCAAAGGTCCAATGCTACAAGTGTGGTAAGTTTGGACACACTCACAAATTATGTCTAAAAAGAAAGAAAACCCAAGCAACCATAGTTGAAGTCAAAGAAGTGAAAAATCCTCTATTTTTCTTAGCGTTATCAAGTGAACTAAACTCAAACAAAAGAACTTGGATAATTGATAGTGGAGCATCAAGACACATAACCAAATTTAGAGATCAATTAGAAACTTTTGAAGAACACTCAATTGAAGAGGTCACAATTGGTGACAACTCCACCTACCCTATGAAAGGAATCAGAACCTGTTCAATTAAATTAAGAAACCAGAGTTACATTACAATTAAAAGATGTTCTATTTGTACTAGGAATCAAAAGAAATTTGGTCTCTATTTCAAGTCTAGCTGATCAAGGATATCGCGTCACCTTTCATGAAGATAAAGTTCTACTTTGGCCTAAGAATTCAGACATAAAAGAATGTTATTTCTATAGGAACAAGAGATGGTATCTTATACAAACTTTGTAATGATAACAAATATGCTCTAAATCATGAAGTATCAAATTGTAATGATATTTGGCATAGAATATTAGGTCATCTTCAGTATAGTGCCCTACCTACCATAGGGTAGATCACCACAAGTCTACCTCGCCTAAAATCTAAACATAGTGGAATTTGTAAAGGGTTGTGCTCTATGAAAGAACTCAAAAGGGTCATTTCCTTCAAGTGAACATAAATCAAAATGTGTACTAAAACTTATCCACACTGATTTGTGTGGTCCTATGTCAACACCCTCATTAGGGGGATTCTTGTATTACATGATCTTTGTTGATGACTACTCTAGGAAAACCTAGATAGATTTCCTAAAACTTAAAGAATCAAATGAAGTATTATTAGAAAATCAAACTGAGAAGAAAATAAAGAGTCTAAGATTAGATAATAGGGGTGAATATATCTCTGAAAACTTTAAAGAATTATGCATTTTTGTTGGGATTAAGAGGGGAGTGTACAGTACCTTATAATCATCAACAAAATGGATTTGCAGAAAGGAAAAATAGGACCATCATTGAAGTCACCAAAGCCATGATGCACGATCAAAATATACATATATCTCATTCTTGGTTGAAGCCTCAAACACAGCCGTATACATTCAAAACAAATGCCCTCATTCAATCTTAGAGAATATAACACTTGAAGAATTTTTTACAGGGAATAAACCAGACTTAAGTCATCTAAGAATATTTGGTTGCCCTATATACATTCATGTTCCTAAAGAAAAAAGGACCAAGCTAGAGCCCTTCGAGAAGAAAGGCATTATTTTTTGCTATAGTGAAACCACTAAAGGATATAGAGTCTGTATCCTAGGACAATAATCTATTGAAATTAGAGAGATGTAAAATTTGAAGAAAATACTATGCATAACTATCTCTAAATATAGAAGATGATTTAATCACAGAATTGGATGAAAATTATATAATTGAGAATCAGAGGGAGAATATCATAGAAGAAAATGAACCTCCAGCAACTAATTTTAAGAGTAATGAAGTTCCTAATAACAAGAAAATGCCACTATGGGCAAGAAAGGTGATTGAAGAAAACAACATAGAACCTGAAAAAAATTTCAAATAGAATAAGAAAACAAGAAATCAAACATGCTATATTGCACTCCTAACTGAACTCACAAAATTTGAACCTTCAAATGTTGAATAGGCCTTATCATGTCAAGCTTGGAAAGAAGCAATGATTGAAGAATACAAATCTATATTAAAAAATCATGTATGGGATGTTGTACCTAGACCTAAAGACAAATCAATTGTCTCTTCAAAGTGGTTATTCAAAAATCAAATATGCATCAGATGGTAGTATTGAAAAACATAAAGCTAGATTTATTGCCAGAGGATTCTCCCAAAAGGGTTGGAATTGATTACAAAGAGAAATTTGCCTCAGTTGCACGATTTACTTTTGTAAGAACCGTTATTGCCATTGTAACCTCTAAAGGACATAAGATACACCAAATGGATGTAAAAACAACATTCTTGAATGGTGTAATTGAGGAAGGGGTATTTATAGAACAACCTAAAGCTTTTTCTACTCATGATAGGGACCTCCAAGTGTGAAAACTGAAGAAAGCTCTCTACAGCCTTAAACAAGCTCCTAGGGCATGCTATGAAAGGATAGATAGTTATCTCTCCAAACTAGGATATTCCAAAAATAAAGCATATCCTAACATATACTTCAAAATTTTAGATGGTGATATGTGGATTCTAGTTCTCTATGTTGATGATTTATTAATAATAGGTGAAGATCATCTTATTGCAAACTGAAAATGAGATCTTGTAGCTGAATTTGATATGAAAGATCTAGGCCTTCTACACTACTTCCTAGGTCTAGAAGTATGGAAAAAGGAGAACTATATTTTCCTAAATCAAGGAAATTATATCACTTGATATCTTGACCAAATTTGGAATGATGGATTGTAAACCATTGTCTACTCCAATGGAAACAAATATTCATAGGATTATTTAAGTGCTGCAGAAGATTCATAATCTATAGATCCTATGTAGTACCCCGCCCATAGTTCGCTTTTAGATTTATTTATGTTTCAGTGTTTGACCCAATTCTTTTAGGTCACTTTTGATGTGATCGATTATTATGATTAATGATGATGATTATGGATTATTGTTCATCTTATGTGTATCAGGTATTGCATAGTTTAGATGATGATATCATTTGATATTGTATTTATGTTTATATTGATTTATGGTACTAATCCCATACTGGCATGTGTATGGTTATCTTGGTGTTTGCATCTGTTTGACGTGTTTGTTTGGTAGAGGATGGAGGCATAGTTACTCGCTTAGTCGAGATCCACACGAATGACCATACCCTATCATTGTTTGTCATATATTATTGTATGTACATGCTTTGTCTTGTGGTGACACGTTTGCAGGTACAGGGCATCGTCTTCCTGAATTGGCAGGAGTGAGCGTGCCCACAAACATTCATCTCAATGGTAAAGAGGGGAGATAATACACAGAACCAAAACCCTAAACCTAAGCCTTATTGTCCTGGATTGGACAAGTGTCGGTTTGACTTCCCTACCCAAATTCACCTGGTTGGCATGAATTCGTGGGTCCCTTCTCCTGTGTTTGTTTGACTTATTGTGTTTGATTTTTTTACTCTGCATGTTCCAATTGATTTATGATTATTTGGGTGATTATTAATTTACTGATTATAGTTGAATTATGTTGATTTAGATTATTTTATGTGAATGTCAATGGTTAGGTGCATAGTTGAATTTAATGATAAAATATGCTCCTAAGATTTAATTGAGGAAATTAAATTAAAGTTAATTATTTTAGTATTGGGAATAATATTGATTATGTCCTAAGTTTATTATGATGAAATTTAATTAAAATCAAATATTTGATTATTTGGATTTAATTGAGTATTTTATTGAGAATTGGATTTTATTATGTTTGTGAGGATTATTAAATGATTAAATAATTAATTACATGAGTTCATGATGCATTAAGTATTTAAATATTTAATAATAGATTTTATTATTAACATGTGCTTTATTGGGTTGAAAAGTGATTTGTTTGAAAATGGTGACAACTTGTCTTTAGGAGATTATGTTAAGTGGTGCACAATTATATTTATTTTTAATTATTTATTAGTAATTTCTCTCACAAAAGTGGGGGAGTTTGATTAGGATTTCTTTGTGTGAGTCATCTAGGGTTTTGCATGTTTAGTGGAGTTGAATCCCTAATAGGGGGAAATAGCATTCATTTTTGCATTCAATCAGGTTGTGAGAGCATTTTTGGATAGAGAGAGCTTTTGGAGTTTTTCGGTGCTTTCTTGTGTTCTTGAGCTTTTGGAGATTGAGCTTGAATTCTAGGGGGAAGGTTGCTTGCTTTTGGATTTGGAATTTGCATGCATTGTGACTCAGAATCTACAGGTTGAGCTTTCCTATTGTCAGATCTGGGAGATTCAACATTCTACAGGCAATATTATTCAGTTTCTAGCATTGGAATTGAGGTAGGGCTTTGAGGAACTTTCCTGTAATTTCATTTGTAAGATTTTCAATATGTGAATGTGATTGATTTGATTTATTGCTATAAATCTGTATTCAGTAATGCTTTCAATTTGGGTGTTAATAAATCCTTACATTCATAGCTTTTAGTTTATATTATAACTTGGCACAGTAGGGTTATGTTGCCCGATTTTGGATTAAAAATTCATCCTAGAACTCTTTGAAAACAAAAAATCAATCTCTATATAGTTAGTTCTATAGTTTGAATAAATTAATTTAGTGGGTTGTTGTCAAAAACCCAATTTGGGTGAAAAAATCCTTATTCTAGAAAAAAAATCTCATTCTCTGTAAAAAAATAAATTATTACAGTTAAAACAAAATACTGGTAAAAGACAAAAGATAACTTTCCCATGTTTTAATTGGTTGAGTATTTAATCAATATTGTTATGAGAAAAAGACAGATTAGAGGAAACAAAGATATTCCATGAATTTTTTTGAGAAAATGTATTTTATTTCCATTTCTAGAAAGAAAAGAGACACAGTCTGTTATTTCCATTTTTC